>JAZHEH010001436.1:0-21074 GCA_036589455.1 Ateles fusciceps
CTAGAAGAAAATCTAGGAAAAACCATTCAGGACATAGGCGTAGGGAAGGACTTCATGACCAAAACACCAAAAGCATTGGCAACAAAAGCCAAAATAGACAAATGGGACCTAATCAAACTCCGTAGCTTCTGCACAGCAAAAGAAACAGTCATTAGAGTAAATCAGCAACCAACAGAATGGGAAAAAAGACTTGCAATCTACCCATCTGACAAAGGGCTAATATCCAGAATCTCGGACTAAAACAGATTACAAGAAAAAACAAACAAGCCCATTCAAAAGTGGGTGAAGGGTATGAACAGACACTTTGGGAAGAAGAGAAGACATACATGAAGCCACAAACACATGAACAAATGCTCATCATCTTTCTGGTCATTAGAGAAATGAAAGTCAAAGTTAAGTTGATATACCATCTAGTACGCCAGTAACAATGGTGATCATTAGAAAACTCTTTTAAACAACAGATGCTGAGAGTGGTATGAGGAGAGATAGGAACACTTTTACACTATGAGAGTGTAAATTTGCTTCAACCCTTATGAAAGGCAGTGTGGGGATTCCTTAAGGACCTAGAAATCAAAATTCCATTTCTGACCACCACACCCCGTGACTCTGGTATGTGTCCAAAGGATTATAAATCATTCTCTTGCTGCTAAGGACATTTGTACACAAATATTAATTGCAGGGGTACAACAGCAAAGACCTAGAACCAACCCAAATGCCCATTGATGACAAAGTGGACAGGGAAAGCGCTGGCACATATGAGCCCATCGGAGTGTTGTGAACCCATCAGAAATGATGAGTTCATGTCCTTTGTAAGGACATGGATGGATCTGGAAATAATAATTATAAGCAAACTGACTAACACAATAACACGGAAAATCAAACACTGCCTGTTCTAACTAATAGGTGGGTGTTAAACAATGAGAACACACGGACGCAGGGAGGAGAGCATCACACACTGGGGTCTGTCGGAGAGGAAAGGGAAGGGACAGCAGGGGGTGGGGAGTTGGGGAGAGATAGCATGTGAAGAGATGCAAGATATAGGTGATGGGGAGGAAGGCAGCAAGTGGCACACCTGCCATGTGTGTACCTATGCAAGACAATCGTACATCTTCTTCACATGTACCCAAAAACCTAAAATGCAAAAAAAACAAATACATATATATATATATAAAAGAAAAAACAAAATAAAAAATGTACACTCTCAGAAAAGTGTCTTTTATAAAAAATATAAACCCTCAATTTGTACTCCATTAAAAAATATATACACCCTCTATTTTTACTGTTATAAAAAATATACACCATCTATTTGTACTGTTATGAAGAATATACACTCTCTACTTTTACCTCTGTTATAAAAATATACACCCTCGATTTGCACTCTGTTATAAAAATATACACCCTCTATTTCTTCTCTGCTTTACAAAATATACACCCTCTATTTGTACTCTGTTATAAAAAAATATACACGCTCACAAAATAGACGTTTATAAAAAATATAAACCCTATATTTGTACTCAGTAATTAAGTATATACACCCCCTCTTTTTTATACTGTTATAAAAATATATACAGTCTATTTATCTCTGTTATGAAAAATATCACAGTAAAAAATAGTATTTTATAAAAAAATATATACCCTCTATTTGTACTCTGATATGAAAAATATACATCCTTTATTTGTACTCTGTTATAAAAAATATACACTGTAGGAAAAATAGTACTTTATAAAAAATATACAACCTATATTTTATTCTTTTAAAAAAATATACACCCTCTACTTGTACTCTGTCTATAAAATATATACACTCTCTATTTTTGCTCTGTTATGAGAAAATATAAACCCTCTATTTGTACTCTGATATAAAAAATATACACACTCAAAAAATAGTCTTTTACAAAGAATATAAACCCTATATTTGTACTCTGTTATAAAATCTTATATACGTCCTTATTTGTACTCTGTTATAAAAAATATACATGCTCTATTTGCACTCTGTTATAAAAAATATACACCCTCTAATTTTACTCTGGTATAAAACATATACACCCTCTGTTAGTACTCTGTTATCCAAAAAATACACCCTCTAGTTTGTACTAGGTGATAAAAATATACTATACACTCACACGATATAGTCTCTTATTAAAAATATAAACCACCTATCTCTATCCTGTTATAGAATATATAAACTCTCTATTTTTACTCAGTTATTAAAACTCTACACCCTCTATGTGTACCCTGTTTTGCGAAATATGCACCCTCTATTTTTTACTCTGTTCTAAAATTCTACACCCTCTCTTTTTTACTCTGTTATAAAAAATACACACTCTGAGAAAATAGTCTTTTCTAAACAAATATAAACCCTCCAGTTTCTACTCTGTTAAAAAACATCTAAACCCTCTATTTTTACTGTGTTATAAAAATATGCACCCTCTATTTTTACTCTGTTTTTAAAATATATACAAGACTCACAAAATAGTCTTTTACAAAAAATATAAACCAAGTATTTGTATTCTGTTATAAAAATATTCACCCTCTCTTTGTAGTCTGTTATAAAAAATATATGCACTCACATAATAGTCTTTTATAAAGAATATACACCCTCCTATTTTTACTGTTATTAAAAATATACACACTCACAATACAGTATTTTATAAAAAATATACACTCTCTCTAATTGCACTCTATTATAAATGTATAAACCCTCTATTTTTACTGTATTATAAAATACACACCCTCTATTTTTACTGTGTTATAAAAAACATACACACTCAAGAAATAGCCTTTTATAAAAATATAAACTCTCTATTTTTACTCTGTTATATAAATTATACACCCTCTGTTTGTACTCTGTTATTAAAAAATACTCAAAATATATTCTTTTATAAAAAACATACACCCTCTATTTGCAGTCTGTTATAAAAATATACACCCTCTATTTTTTCTCTGTTATAGTATACTTACACCCTCTATTTTTACTGTTATAAAAAATATACACACTCACAAAATAGTGTTGTACAAAAAATATAAACTCTCTATTTTACTCTGTTATAAAAAATGTACACTCTCTATTTGTACTCTGTCATTAAATATATACACACTTGCAAAATAGTCTTTTGTATAAAAATATACACCCTCTATTTTTACTGTTATAAAAAATATACACCCTCCATCTGTACTCTGTTATAAGTAATATACACACTCATAACATAGTCTTTTATAAAAAATATACACCCTCTATTTTTACTCTCATAAAATATATACACACTCATAATACTGTATTTTATAAAAATATAAACCCTCTATTTTTACTCTGTTATACAAAATATACACCCTTACTCTTTATTCTTTTATAAATAGTATACAAGCCCTATTTGTACTTTTATAAAAATATACACCCTCTAATTGTACTGTTATAAAAATTATGCACCCTCTATTTTTACTCTGTTTTAAAATACATACACAATCACAAAATAGTCTTTTACAAAAAATATAAACCCATTATTTGTATTCTGTTATAAAATATATTCACCCTCTGTTTGTACTCTGTTATAAAATATATACACACTCACATAATAGTCTTTTTTAAAGAATATACACCCTCTATTTTTACTCTGTTATAAAAAATATACACCCTGATTTTGTACTCTGTTATTAAAAATATACACACTCACAATACAGTATTTTATAAAAAATATACACTCTCTAATTGCACTCTATTATAAAATACATAAACTCTCTATTTTTACTGTATTATAAAATACACACCCTCTATTTCTACTGCGTTATAAAAAATATACACACTCACAAAATAGCCTTTTATAAAAAATATAAACCTTCTATTTGTACTCTGTTATATAAAACATACACCCTATATTTGTTGTCCGTTATAAGAAAAATACTCAAAATATAGTCTTTATAAAAAATATACACCCCTCTATTTGCACTCTGTTATAAGAAATATACACCCTCTATTTTTTCTCTGTTATAGAATGCTTACACCCTCTATTTGTACTCTGTTATAAAAAAATATAGACACTCACAATACTCTTTTTATACAAAATATAAACCCTCTATTTGTACCCTGTTATAAAAATATACACCTTCTATTTGTACTCTGTTATAAAAAATATACACCCTTTATTTGTACTCTGTTATGTAAAATATACACACTCCTAAATTTTCTTTTATACAAAATGTAACATTTCTCTTTGTACTCTGTTATAAAAATATACACTCTCTGTTTGTACTCTGTTATAAATAATATACACCCTCTATTTTTACTCCTTTATAAAAAATAAACACACTCACAAAATATTCTTTTGCAAAAAATATAAACCCTCTATTTCTACTCTGTTATAAAAAATGTAAACCCTCCATTTTTACTCTGTTATAAGAAATATTCACCCTCTATTAGTACTCTGTTATAAAAAAATATACACCCTCTCTTTGCACTTGGTTATAAAAAATATACACACTCACAAACTATTCTTTTATAAAAATATAAACCCTCTATTTCTACTCTGGTATAAAAAATATACATCCTCAATTTCTACCCTGTTGTAAAAAATATACACCCTCTATTATTATTCTGTTATAAAAAATATACACACTCATAAAATAGTCTTTAATAAAAAATAACACCTCTATTTGTACTCCATTATAAAATAAACACCCTCTATTTTGTACTCGGTTATAAAAACTGTACAACTTGTATTTGTACTCTGTTATAGAAAATATATGCACTAACCAAATAGTCATTTTGAAAAAATATAAACCCTCAAATTTTACCCTGTAATAAGAAATATACACCCTGTGTTTTCACTCTGTTACATAAAATATACAAACTCACAAATAGTTTTTATAAATAATATAAGCCCTATATTTGTACTGTTATAAAAAATATAGACCCTCTATTTGTACAATGTTATAAAGAATATACACACTCACAATATAGTATTCTATAAAAATATAAACCCTATGTTTATGCTCTGTTATGCATAATATGCATCCTCTATTTGTACTGTTATTAAAAACACACACACTCAAAAAATATTCTCTTATAAAAATATAAACCCACTGTTTTTACTCTGTTATAAAAAATGTACACCCTCTATTTGTACTGTTATAAAAAATATACACCCTCTATTTGTACACTGTTATAAAAAAATAGACCCTCTATTTGTCCTGTTATCAAAAGTATACACACTCACAAAAGTCTTTTACAAAAATATAAACCCTCTATTTGTACTCTGTTATAAGAAATATACACCCTCTATTTATACTCTGTTATAAAAAATATACACACTCACAATAGTGTTTTATAAAAAATATAAACCCTCTATTTGTACTCTGTTATAAAAAATATACAAACTCCCTTTGCACTCTGTTATTAAAAAAAAAACACGCTCACCAAATAGTTTTTTATAAAAAATATAAACTCTCTATTTGTACTCTGTTTTCAAAAACATACATCTAGCATTTGCACTCTGTTATAAAAAACATACACACTCACAAAAATAGTCTTTTATAAAAAGCATAAACCCGCTATTTGTACTCTGTTATAAAAATATATACACCCTGTATTTTTACTCTGTTATGAGAAATATACACACTTTCAAAAGAGTGTTTTACAAAAAATATAACCCTATATTAGTACTGGTATAAATATATACCCTGTCAATTTGTACTGTGTTATGAAAAATATACACCCTTTATTTGTACTCAGTTATAAAAAATATACACACTAACAAAATCGTATTTTATATAAAATATACACCCTCCTTTTGTACTCTGTTATAAAGAATACACACCCCTGTATTTGTACTATTTTATAAAAAATATACAGCCTTATATGTACTGTTATAAAAACATACACCCACTATTTTTACTCTGTTATAAAAAATATACACAATCACAAAAAGTCTTTCACCAAATGTATAAACCATACATTGAACTCTGTTATAAAATATGTACACCCTCTATTTCTACTGTGTTATAAAATATATACACCATCTATTTGTATTCTGTTACAAAAAATAGAAACTGTCTATTTGTACTTTTTTATGAAATACATACACCCTATATTTGTACACTGTTATGAAAAATATACATCATCTATTTTTACTGTTATTAAAAATATAAAATATATTTGTACTCTGTTATAAAAAATATACATGTTCTATTTATACTCTGTTATAAAAAATATACACAATCACAAAAAGTCTTTCACAAAATGTATGAACCCTATATTGAACTCTGTTATAAAATATATACACCCTCTAATTGTACTGTGTTATAAAATATATACACCCTCTATTTGAATTCTGTTACAAAAAATATACACCCTCTATTTTGTACTCTGTTATTAAAAAAATATACACACTCACAAATTAGTCTTTTGAAAAAATATACACCCTCTATTTGTACACTGTTATAAAGAATATACACACACACAAAAACGTCTGTTACAAAAAGTATAAACCCTATATTGTACTCTGTTCTAAAATACATACACCCTCTATTTGTACTGTTATAAAAGGTATACACCCTCATTTTGTATTCTGTTATAAAAAATATACACCCCTTTGTTTGTACTCTGTTATAAAAATTATACACCCACTATTTGTACTGTGTTATAATAAATATACCCCCCTCAATTTCTACTCTGTTATGAAAGATAAACCCACAAATAGACTTTTATAAAAAATATAAACCCTCCGTTGTACTCTGTTTTACAAAATGTGAACCCTCTATTTGTACTCTGTTATAAAAAATATACACACTCACAAATTGGTCTTTTGAAAAAATATACACACTCTATTTGTACACTGTTATAAAGAATATACACACTCACAAAAAGTCTTTTATTGTGAGTATAAAAGTATAAACCCTATATTGTACTCTGTTCTAAAATATATACACCCTCTATTTGTACTGTGTTATAAAAGGTATACACCCTCTTTTTGTATTCTGTTATAAAAAATATACACCCTTTGTTTGTACTCTGTTATAAAATTATACACCCACTATTTGTACTGTGTTATAATAAATATACACCCTCAATTTCTACTCTGTTATAAAAGATAAACCCACAAATAGACTTTTATAAAAAATATAAACCCTCCGTTGTACTCTGTTTTACAAAATGTGAACCCTCTATTTTGTACTCTGTTATAAAAAAATATGCACACTCACAAATTGGTCTTTGAAAAAATATACACACTCTATTTGTACACTGTTATAAAGAATATACACACTCACAAAAAAGTCTTTTATTGTGAGTATAAAAGTATAAACCCTATATTGTACTCTGTTGTAAAATATATACACCCTCTATTTGTACTGTGTTATAAAAGGTATACACCCTCTTTTTGTATTCTGTTATAAAAAATATACACCCTTTGTTTGTACTCTGTTATAAAAATTATACACCCACTATTTGTACTGTGTTATAATAAATATACACCCTCAATTTCTACTCTGTTATAAAAGGTAAACCCACAAATAGACTTTTATAAAAAATATAAACCCTCCGTTGTACTCTGTTTTACAAAATGTGAACCCTCTATTTGTACTCTGTTATAAAAAAATATGCACACTCACAAATTGGTCTTTTGAAAAAATATACACACTCTATTTGTACACTGTTATAAAGAATATACACACTCACAAAAAAGTCTTTTATTGTGAGTATAAAAGTATAAACCCTATATTGTACTCTGTTATAAAATATATACACCCTCTATTTGTACAGTGTTATAAAAAATATACACCCTCTATTTGTACTGTGTTACAAATATATACACCCTCTATTTATGCTGTTATAAAAATATACACCCTCTATTTTTACTCTGTTATAAAAAATACACACTCTCAAAAAATAATCTTTTATAAAAAATTTAAACCCTCTATTTGTACTCTGTTATAAAAAAGTTACACCCTCTCTTTGCACTCTGTTGTTAAAAAAACACACACACACTCACAAATTAGATTTTTATAAAAATATAAACCCTCTATTTGTACTCTGTTTTCAAAAATATACAGCTAGAATTTGCACTGTGTTATAAAAAACATACACACTCACAAAATAGTCTTTTATAAAAATATAAACCCGCTATTTGTACTCTGTTATAAAAAATATACACCCTATATTTGTACTCTGTTATAAAAAATATACAACCTCTATTTGTACTCTGTTATAAGAAATATACACAATTTCAAAAGAGAGTTTTACAAAAAATATATTCCTACATTTGTACTATTGTAAAATATATACACACTCAATTTGTACTGTTATAAAAAATATACACCCTTTATTTTACTCTGTTATAAAAAATATAAACAAAAAATAGACTTTTATAAAAAATATACACCCTCCGTTTGTACTCTGTTTCACAAAATATACACCCTCTTTTTGTACTCTGTTATAAGAAACATACTCACTCATAAAATAGTGTTTTACAAAAAATATAAACCCTATATTTGTACTCTGTTATAAAATATATTCTTCCTCTCTTTGTACTGTGTTTTAAAAAATATACACCCTTTATTTGTATTCTGTTATAAAAAAAATGCACCCTTTATTTGTACTGTTATAAAAAAATACACACCCTCTATTTTTACTCTAAGAAATATACACGATCTATTTGTACACTCTTATAAAAATACACACACTCACAAAAATAGTCTTTTATAAAAAATATAAATCCTGTATTTGTACTCTGTTTTAAAAAATATGTACCGTGTATTTTTACACTGTTATAAAAAATATAAACACTCTATTTGTACTCTGTTATAAAAAATATACAATCTCTCTTTGCACTCTGTTATAAAAAAAACACTCACCAAATAGTTTCTTATAAAAATATAAACCCTCTATTTTTACTCTGTTTTCAAAAACATACAGCTAGTATTTGCACTCTGTTATAAAAAACATACACATTCACAAAATAGTCTTTTATAAAAAATATAAAACCTCTATTTGTACTCTGTTATAATATATATGCTCCCTCTATTTTTACTCTGGTATAAAATTATACACCCTCACAAAATAGTCTTTTATAGAAAATATAAACCCTCTACCTGTACTCTGCTATAAAGAATATAAACCCTCTATTTGTACTCTGTTTTAATAAATATGCACCCTCTATTTGTACCCTGTTATAAAAATTACACACACTCAAAAATATTCTTTTGTAAATAATATAATCCCATTATTTGTACTCTGTTATAAAAATTATACTCCCTCTCTTTGTACTCTGTTATAAAAACATAAGCTCTTTATTTGTACTCTGTTATAAAATATATACACCCTCTATATGCACTCTGTTATAAAAAATATACACCCTCTATTTGTACTTTGTTATTAAAACATACACCCTCAATTTGTACTATGTTATAAAAATATTCACCCTCTGTTTTTCTCTGTCACAAAAAATATACATCTTCTATTTGTACTCAGTTATTAAAAATATACAAAATCACAAACTAGTCTTTTATAAAAAATACAAACCCTCTATTTGTACTGTTATAAAAAAATATTCACCTTCTGTTTGTACTCTGTTGTAAAAATATACACCCTCTGTTTTTACTCTGTTATAAAAAATATATACCCTCCATTTCTAATCTGTTAAAAAAATATACACACTCACCAAATAGTCTTTTACAAAATATATAAACCCTATATTGTACTCTGTTATAAATTATATACACCCTCTATTTGTACTGTGTTATAAAAATATACACCATTTATTTTACTCTGTTATAAATCTTATACTCACTCACAAAATAGATTTTATAAAAAATATAAACCGTCTCTTTGTTATAAAGAATATAAACCCTCTATATGTACTCTGTCATAAAAATATACTTCCTCTATCTTTACTCTGGTATAAAAAATATACACCCTCCCAAAATAGCCTTTTATAAAAAATACAAACCCTCTATTTGTACTGTTATAAAAAATATACACCCTCTATTTGTACTCTGTTATAAAAAATATACACATTCACAAAATTATCTTTTATAAATATATAAATCCTCTACCTGTACTCTGTTATAAATAATATAAACCTCCATTTGTACTCTGTTATAAAAAATATACACACTCAAAAATTACTCTTTCATAAAAAATATAATCTCTGTTAGAAAAAATAAACACCCCTCTATTTGTAATCTGTTGTATAATATATACACACTCACCAAATAGTCTTTTACAAAAAATATAAACCCTATATTTTACTCTGGTATAAAATATATACACCCTCTATTTGTACTGTGTTATAAAAACTATACACTCTTTATTGTACTCTGTTATAAAAAATATGCACCCTATGTTTGTACTCTGTTATAAAAATTATACACACTCACAAAATAGATTTTATAAAAAATATAAACCCTCTATTTGTACTCTGTTATAAAGAATATACACCCTCTATATGTAGTCTGTTATAAAAAATACACTCCCTCCATTTTTACTGTTATAAAAAATATACATGCTCACCAAATAGTCTTTTACAAAAAATATAAACCCTATATTTTACTCTGTTATAAAATATATACACCCCTCTATTTGTACTGTGTTATAAAAAATACACACCCATCATTTTACTCTGTTATAAAATATATACACCCAATATTTTTACTGTTATAAAAATTATGCACACTCACAAAATAGAATTTATAAATACTATAAACCCTCTATTTGTACTCTGTTATAAAGAATAAACTCCCTGTATATGTACTTTGTTATAAAAATATACTCCCTCTATTTTGACTCTTGTATAAAAAATATACACCCTCACAAAGTAGTCTTCATAAAAAATAAAAACCCTCTATTTGTACAGTTATAAAAAATATACACCCTCTGTTTGTACTCTGTTATAAAAAATATACATATTCACAAAATTGTCTTTTACAAAAAATATAAACCCTCTACCTGTACTCTGTTATAAAGAATATAAACCCTGTATTTTTACTGTTTATAAAGTATGCACCCGCTATTTGTACCGTTATAAAAATATACACACTCCAAAATAGCCTTTTATAAAAAATATAATCCCTCTTTTTTGTACTCTGTTATAAAAAATATACTCCCTGTCTTTGCACTCTGCTATAAAAATATACAGTCTTTATTTCTATTCTGTTATAAATATTATACACACTCACAAAATAGATTTTATAAAAAATATAAATCCTATCTTTATACTCCATTATAAAGAATATACACCCGCTATATGTACCTTGTTACAAAAGTATACTCTCTCAATTTTTACTCTGGTATAAAAATATACACCATCACAAAATAGTCTTTTATAAAAAATATAAACCCTCTATTTTTACTGTTATAAAAAAATATACACCCTGTATTTGTACTCTGTTATAAAAATTATACACATTCACAAAACTGTCTTTTATAGAACATATAAACACGTTATTTTTACTCTGTTATAAAATATGCACCCTCTATTTGTATCTGTTATAAAAATATACACCTTCTATTTGTATTATGTAATAAAAAATACACACAATCACCAAATATTCTTTTACAAAAAATACAAACCCTATATGGTACTCTGTTATAAATCATATACACCCTCTTTTTGTACTGTGTTATAAAAAATATACACCCTCTCTTGTACTCTGGTATAAAAGTTATTCACACTCACAAAATAGATTCTATAAAAAATATAAACCCTCTTTTTGTACTCTGTTATAAAGAATATACACACGCTATATGTACTCAGTTATAAAAAACATAATCCCTCTGTTTTTACACTGGTATAAAAAACATACACCCTCACAAAATAGCCTTTTATAAAAAATATAAACCCTCTATTTGCACTGTTATGAAAAATATACACCCTCTATTTGTACTCTGTTATAAAATATATACACATTCACAAAATTGTCTTTTATAAAAAATATAAACCCTCTACCTATATTCTGTTATAAAAAATATAAACCCACTATTTGTACTCTATTTTTAAAAATATGCACCCTCTATTTCTACTCTGTTATAAAAAATATACACACTCAAAAAATAGTCTTTTATAAAAATATAATCCCTTTAATTGTACTGTTATAAAAAAGATACGCCCTCCATTTCTACTCAGTTATAAAAATATACACACTTTATTTGTACTGTGTTATAAATAATATACACCCTCTATATGTACTCTGTTTTAAAAAATATACACCCCTCTATTTGTACTCTGTTATAAAATGATACAACCTCTGTTTGTACTGTGTTATAAAAAATATACACAATCACAAAATAGTATTTTATAAAAATATAAACCCTCTATTTTTATTCTGTTATAAATAATATTCACCCTCTGTTTGTACTCTGTTATAATAATATACACCCTCTATTTGTACTCTGTTATAAAACATATGCATCCTCTATTGTACTCTGTTATGAAAATATAAACTCTGTACTCTGTTATAAAAACATACACCCTCTATTTGCACCCTGTTATAAAAAATGTACACACTCTATTTGTATCTGTTACAAAAATATACACATTCACAACATAGTCTTTTATAAAAAATATAAACCCTCTATTTCTACTCTGTTATAAAGAATATACACCCACTATTTGTACTCTGTTATAAAAAATATACACGTTTGCACAATTGTCTTTTATAAAAATATGAACCCTATACCTGTACTCTTTTATAAAGAATATAAATCCTTTATTTGTACTCTGTTTTAAAAAATATACACCCTCTATTTGTACTCTGTTATAAAAAGTATACACACTCAAAAAATAGTCTTTTGTAAAAAATATAATCCGTTATTTGTACCCTGTTATGAAAACTATATAACCTCTATTTGTAATCTGTTATAAAAAGTATACATACTCATTAGTCTTTTACAAAAAACATAAACCCTATATTGTACTCTGTTATAAAATATATACACCTTATATTGCTACTGTTATAAAAAATATACAGCCTCTATTGTACTCTGTTATAAAAAATATACACATTCACAAAATTGTCTTTATAAAAAATATAAACCCTCAACCTGTACTCTGTTATAAAGAATATAAATCCTCTATTTGTACTCTGTTTTAAAAAATATGCACTCTCTATTTGTACTCTGTTATAAAAAATATACATACTCAAAACAGTCTTTTATAAAAAATATAATCCCACTATTTGTAGTCTGTTATAAAAAATATACACTCTCTCTTTGTACTGTTATAAAAATATACACTCTTTATTTGTACTCTGTTATAAAAATTATACACCCTCTATACGTACTCTGTTGTAAAAAATATTCACCCTCTATTTGTACCCTTATAAATAGATACACCCTCTATTTGTACTCTGTTATAAAAAATATACACACTCACAAAATAGTCTTTTATAGAAAATTTAATCCCGCTATTTGTTCTCTGTTATAAAATATATTCACCCTCTGTTAGTACTGTTATAAAAATATCCACCTTCTATTTGTACTCTGTTGTAAAATATATACACCATCTCTTTGTACTCTGTTATAAAAATATACTCTTTTTTATACTCTGTTATAAAAAATATACACCCTCTATATATACCCTGTTTGAAAAAATACACATTCTCTATTTGTACTCTGTTATAAAATGATACACCCTCTACTTGTACTCTGTTTTAAAATATATTCACCCTCTGTTTGTACTCTGTTATAAATGTATCCACCTTCTATTTGTACTCTGTTATAAAAAATATACACTCTCTATTAGTACACTGTTATGAAAAGTAAAGTTTCTATTTGTACTCTGTTATAAAAATATACACCATTTCTTTGTACTCTGTTATAAAAATATACTTTTTTATACTCTGTTATAAAAAAATATACACCGTCTGTATGTACTCTGTTAGAAAAAGGCACACCCTCTATTTGTACTCTGTTATAAAAAGATACACCCCTCTATTTGTACTCTGTTATAAAATATATACACCCTCTATTTCTACCTTATTATAATATATATACCATTTATTTGTACTCTGTTATACAAAATATTCACACTCACCAATTAGTCTTTCATAAAAATTATACAGCCTATATTGTATTCTTTTATAAAATATATACACCCTGTATTTGTACTGTGTTATAAAAAATATACACACTCTATATGTACTCTGCTATAAAAATATACACCTTCAAATTGTACTCTGTTATAAAAAAATATACACCATCTGTTATAAAATTACACACACTCACAAAATAGATTTTATAAAAATTATAAACAATCTATTTGTACTCTGTTATAAAATATACACACCCTCTATATGTACTCTGTTATAAAAATATACACCCTCTATTTGTAATCTGTTATAAAAAATGTACACACTCCCCAAATAGTCTTTTACAAAAAATATAAACCCTATATTGTGCTGTTTTATAAAATATATACACCCTCTATTTGTACTGTATTTATAAAAATTATACACCCTCTATTCTATATGTTACAAAAATATACACCCCATATTTGTACTTTGTTATCAAAATTATACAGACTCACAAAATAGATTTTTTAAAAAGTATAAATCCTCTATTTGTACTCTGTTATTAAAAATATACCCTCTATTTTTACTCTGGTATAAAAATATACACACTAACAAAATAGTCTTTATAAAAAATATAAACCCTCCATTTGTACAGTTATAAAAATATACACCCTCTATTTGTAACCTGTTATAAAAATATACACATTCACAAATTTCTCTTTATAAAAAATATAAACCCTCTACCTTTACTCTGTTACAAAGAACATAAACCCTCTATTTGTACTCTGTTTTAAAATATATGCACCCTCAATTTGTACTCTGTTATAAAAAACATATACACTCAAAAATTAGTCTTTTATAAAAAATATAATCCCTCTATTTGTACTTTGCTATAACAAATATATAACCTCTCTTTGTACTCTGTTATAAATACATACACTCTTTATTTGTACTCTGTTATTAAAAAATATACACCCCCATATGTGCTCTGTTATAAAAATATACACCCCCTGTTTGTACTCTGTTATAAAAAGATAATCACTGTGTTTGTACTCTGTTATGAAAAATATACACACTTAAAAAATAATTTTTATAAAAATATAAACCCTCTATTGGTACTCTGTTATAAAAAATATTCACCCTTTGTACTCTGTTATAAAAATATACACCCTCTATTTGTACTCTGTTTTAAAAATATAAACTCTCTATTTGTACTCTCTTATAAAATATACACCCTATATTTGTAATCTGGTATAAAAAATATACTCACTCAAAAAATAGTCTTTTACAAAAAATGTAAACCCTATATTGTACCCTGTTATAAAATATATACACCCTCTATTTGTAATATGTTATAAAATATACATAACCTCTATTGTACTCTGTTATACAAAATATACACCCTCTATTTTTACTCTGTTATAAAAATTGTACACAATCACAAAGTAGATTTTATAAAAAATATAAACCCTCTCTTTGTACTCTGTTATAAAAAATATACACCCTCTATATGTACTCTGTTATAAAAAAATACTCCCTCTATTTTTACTGTGATATAAAAAATATACAACCTCACAAATCAGTCTTTTATAAAAAATATAAACCCTCTATTTGTACTGTTATAAAAAATATATACACCTCTCTATTTGCACTGTGCTATAAAAAATATACACATTCACAAAATTGTCTTTCATAAATCATATAAACCCTCTGCCTGAAATCTATTATAAAGAATATAAACCCTCTATTTGTACTGTTTTAGAAAATATACACCCTATATTTGTACTCTGTTATAAAAATATACACACTCAAAATATAATCTTTTATAAGCAAATACAATCCCACTCTTTGTACTCTTATAAAGAATATACACCCTCTCTTTTGTACTCTGTTATAAAAATATACACTCTTTATTTGTACTCTGTTATAAAAATATACACCATCTATATGTACTCTGTTATAAAAAATATACACTTCTATTTGTACTCTGTTATAAATACATACACCGTCTATTATTTCTCTGTTATACAAAACATACACACTCACCAAATTGTCTTTTATAAAAAGTAGAAACCCTATATTGTACTCTGTTATAAAATATATACATCCTCTTACTGCACTGTTATAAAATATAAACACACTCTATTTTGTACTCTGTTATAAAAAATATACACCCTCAATTTGTACTGTGTTAAAAAAAGGTAAACTGCACCTGTATGTCTGCTGTCATTCATTGCATTACAGCACTAAAACAGAAGGGCTGTTTAATTTTCCTTTTCATTTCTGAATAAGGTCAGGACTTTGCTACTCTGTTCACTTTTCCCAGAACCTGGCTTAGTAATTGGCTTAAAAAGATATCTAATGTATAACGTATTTATATGTTTATACATATAATATACCCCACAATACACATATACTCACAATATCATTTTTATAAAACTATAAACCCTCTATTTGTACAGGGCCATAAATCCCTGTAAAATAGATTGTATGTCTTTCCTCTGAGCTATAGCACTTAAAGCAGGCGCAGGTTTTGCTCTGTATTTTGAAAAAGTTGTCTCCTTTTTAGTGCTATAGCTGATGAAGTTAGAATGAGTGATCTGTGTCCACTTGAGCATTCTTTTTAGTAACAAGAATTTGGTTACATTTTAAATCTTTAGAACTGATTCTCATTCTTGTCAATCAACTGTGAATTTTCTGTGTTAATTTCTAGCAGAGGTAATAGAGTTAACCCAAAATCATAGGTGTATTAAAGTCCAGATTGACAAGTGTACTCAACAAATCAGGCACTGAGCTGAAAAAGGGATTGTTTCCCAGTTGGCCTTAAGGCCCACATAAATCCCTGTACAAAAATGGAGAAACAGAGACAGAAAGTGACTGGCCTAAGGCTTGAAAGTAACATATTGACTCTGATTTCTAATTTTGCTTCTTTCCAAGTGGAATAAGATCCTGGAGACATTTGCTGAGTAACGTGGGTGGAGGATCCTTCTAAGATTTTTATTTTCCCTCCAAATTTTTTACTGCTATCTTCTTATAACTAATTCATTGGTGACTTCTGTAGCACTCACTGTTATCAATTTTTTTTCCAAAACATTCTACTTTTATCTACACAGCAGTTGAAAGCGATGAGATGTCAGGTACTTAGAAAGAGTACCTAACACACAGTGAGTACTAAGTGACTGTACAGTTATGTATCTTTTCTCACGCATATTACATTTATGTAACAATTAATTTACTTGATTACAGTAACAAATTTAACTGGTCCAAACAGGTTTAGGAATTCACGCAATTGGCTCTCGGTATGCTTTCAGTCCAAATGGAGGGAACCAAATTATAGTGGCATATAAGACAACCATAACAAAAACATGCAGCAGTAGTTGCCAGTAGTATGTTTTGGCAGAAGGAATGGAGACCAGCAGGTAAGTTAAATGGAGGTCACTTAAGAGAGTTGCTTCTTTAATGAAGCTCTAACCTCTCCCCTGTAGACTCTATTCCCAACCAGGGTTGATGCTTAATGTAGCACATGCTGTGGCCCACACAAAGATACCCAGCTGAGAGGGTGAGTGGGCGGGTGGAACCCATCCATGCTCCAAAGGAAGAGACACCTTTCCCGAATTCACACATCCATTCTCCCTCCTTCTTCCCTAAGCCTGCCTCCTACCGAAGCCCACGCATTATTACATAAAACACAATTAGGTTAAAGCACTGTCAATGATGCTCTCATTCAAAACAACGGTACAGTCAGAGCATGTTTGCATATGAAATGTGATTAATTCTTTCAGACATGGCTCATGATGACTGGGGCCACACCACCAGGACAGCAGCTCTGCTCTGCACCGAGCCTGTGTGCCTGGCCACACCCCAAAATGCTTTCATGCTCTCTCATTTCACCCTCAGAGGCAGATAAGAGGACTGCAAAAGGATTCATGTGTCTCCTATGCTCTCTGAAAAGGACTCCCATTTCTCCTGGGGACCAAAAGTAACAACAAAAGTAGCTTTTCATTTGTGGAGCACACAACTTTTTCAAAGTACAGAGCTAAAACTATCCCTGCTTTAAATGCTGTAGCACTTAAAAAAAATGAAAGCCTCTGCTGTGCCTACTGTAAAGGGAGCACTAGAAGTTCTTACCAAGATTAGTGCTAAATACACCCATGGAGGCTTTTGCTTTCTTGATAGGTACCTAGAAGGGTTGGTTAGCATAACTAAGAAATGCAGGAAAGCAATCCACAGGCAACCGGAGAGATCAATGAGAGGCAGCAATTAGGAGAGTGCCAGCAGGGCAGTGGTTACACAAAATCTCTTTGGAGATGTCTTGTATAACCAAATACCACACTGTGTTTCTTTTGAGGCTATGGCAAACTATGTAGCACATCACCACGTGTTTGTTTTCCTGCCTTTCCTATCTCACTTTTATTTGTCTCTTATTCTTACTGTCCTGCTACGGCACATCCCTCAGCAACCCCCTGACCTCGACTACCCATAGGAAATCTGGGCTTAGACACAGGACAAGCTTTCTCTGATGATCACACATTTACAGTGCACTGTAGGGTTCTTCCAAGGTCAGTCCTCTTCTGACAACACACATATTTTGGGGAAGACATCACTCATGCCAAGATTTCAATCACTAATCGTCATCTGATGATGCCCAGATCTTCATCTCCTTTGGGTTCTGCTTCTGAGCTCCAGATCCGCAGATCTAGCACTTTCCAGACATCACTACTTAGAAGGCTCACAGGCATCTCCAACTCAACATGCACAAAACTTATCCATATGCCAAACTCAATCTACTCTTATCTTGATGTTTTCTTTCTTAGTGACCAGCACTACCATGCATACAGCTGCCTAAATCAGACATCTGAGAATCGCCTTGATTCTTTACCTTTCCTACTCCTCACTCTGCACATTTAGTCTCTTCAGGTCTTGAGAATTCTACCTCTAAATCCCAGCCTTGTCAACTTCATTCCATCTCCACCACCTTTAAATCCCAGCCTTATCAACTTCATTCCATCTCCATCACAAACCTCTGCAAGGCATCTGCCTACCTCACTTGCATTCCTCTAGTCTATCATGCATACAGCAGTCTCTTTGAAATATCAATCCTGAAGGCTTTGAGTCCTCCTTAGGTGAATGTCTTTGATGTTATGTAGTCTGTTTTTATGCTCCCCTATATGGTATCCACCTATATTTTCTGGTCCATTGCTTACCTCTAAACAATTTAATGGGTGTAGGTTCCAGCCCTATTGAAGTTTGAGGTTTGGGGAGCCCTGTGTTCCCTCTTACCTTCTTAAGTCTTGAGCCAAGCTATTTCCTCTGCTTGAAAGAGTCCCTCCCTATTCTCTTCATCTTGTAAGCTTACATCCATGTTTCAGGGTCTCTGCCTACATTCCCCTTCCTCCAGAAAGTCCTTCTGGATCCCCAACCATTCCTCCAGTCCAGGTCAGGAGTTTCTTGCCATGATTCCCACTGCACCTGTATATATGTACTGTCATTCATTGCATTACAACACTAGAACGGAAGGGCTGTTTAATTATCCTTTTCATTTCTGTATAAGGTCAGGACTTGTTACTTGTTCACTTAACAGAACCTGGCTAGTAATTGGCTTAAAAAGATATTTAATGTATAAACATATTTATAAGTTTTTTTCTTTATTTTCTTTTCTTCTTTTCTTTTTCTTTTTCGTTTTTAATTTCTTTGACCTTTTGGCAAATCTAGAACATCCAGTTTTGTCTCCAAGGAAGTTCACAGAAAACTAGTATATGCTATCTTGCCTTTGCAGAGTTGTTTTAACAGCGCTTCTTAGGGAATTATATGAGATAGTATTTTGACTTTTAAAACACTAAGCTTTTGAGCTAGATGTCTTAAATTTCTAAGAAATATTACCACAAAAAATGTGGATTAAATCCCTATTACATATTTTAAAATCTCTTTGCTTCCTGCTTTACATTCTACATTCTGGTTTTTCTGGAATTATATGGCTTAAACCTTACAGTTTTAGAGTTAAACTCACTGCAAGTGAGTTGACTAAATACTCACTTTTATTACTTTTGCCAAGGACTATCGCTTGTGTACAGAGAGCCTTGTATACACTTACAATGCAGACATTTTCGACCGTGTCTCTTTTGGAGTTTATTTTTATTGTGTGTGTGTGTGTGATTTGCCTAATCTAACATACAGTTAAAGGTTATTTCATGTAGCATTAATTTTTTTATCATGCTAACTATTCAATGCAGTAGCTTAAACTTGATGATTAAAAAAGGCCAAAAGACACTTAAAATATTGCTACAAAATACTTTTTCTCAACAAGAAAATCCCCAGAGTCTTTAAAAACATTTGTGGTACTATAAAATTGCATATTAAAAAAATTCCAACACATAAACATTCACTGCGTTGTATAACACACTGCTTAGCAGCAAAATAAATTTCTCTCTAAAAATATATTAGGTTAATATACAGCATTAATTTTCAGGGTCTGAGAAAAGTTATTTAAATTTTACTAATATAAACTGAATACCAGAGGTAAGAGAGTTTGAAATATAGTACAATTCAACTCTAAAGCTGGTTTTAAATTTCGTTATACTAAGGAGAATCTTTAAAATTTCTTATACCAATATGTGATAAATTTTTGTTTCAATTTTGATTTTAAATTTATTGTTAAAAGCAGTATAAGCCACATTTTGCATAAATGAAATAACAACTTGCCCCTCTAGTTCCGTGAGTGCCCTTGTAAATGCCTATATAAGCAGTGGATCAAATGAAGCAAATGAATTTTGTTTTTGAAAGAAAAGGCAGGCAGGAGAAAATTTCTATTTTTTAGTGATTATCTGCAATTAATTTTTATATGGTAGATTTTTAAGATCGGCAAACGTTCTAAATTCTAGCAGCCATTTTTCTTTTTCTTTTTTATTATATATATTTTTCCTGCATTTTAGGTTTGGGGGTACATGTGAAGAAGCATGCAAGATTTCTTGCATAGGTAGACACATGGCAGTGTGATTTGCTGCCTTCCTCCCCATCACCTATATCTTGGCAACTCTTCCATGCTATTCCCCCAACTCCCCACCCCCCACTGTCCCTCC
>JAZHEH010001439.1:0-28911 GCA_036589455.1 Ateles fusciceps
TAATTCTTTTTTTTTAGAGACAGGATTTGGCACTATGCCCAGGGTGGTCTCAAACTCCTGGGCTCACGCAGTCCGCTGCCTCAGCCTCCCAGAGTGTTGGGGTTACAGGCATGAGCCACCCTGCCCCAGCCTGGCTCCACCTCTTAAAGGATGGTTGCCTCACTTCCATGCTCCAGTCATCCTCATTCACTGGGTGACCGTGGCCACTACAGCTAAATGCTTGTGAGCCTGTACACTCTCCCCACAAAAATGGGGGTGCCAGGCCTCGACTTGAGGAAACTCTTCGAGTCCAAAAACCTAGAGACCTGCCCGCCACAACTGCATGTACAGTGGAATACTCAAGGGAAATGGCTGCTGAACCAAGAGGAAATGAGGGATTGTCAGAGCCCGCCTAGCCTGACAATTAACCCAGATCCTCATGTGGGTGGCAAATGGCCCTTCATAATCCTTCCACTGCCATCCCTCATTTGATAGCTAAGGGCAATACTTAGGCTCCCTTAAAGATGGAGATACTGGAGCCGAGAGAGAGAAATTGGTTATGACTCTTTTGCATACAAAGAATAAAAAATTCAGCTCCAGCCCAGGCACAGTGGTTGGCACCTGTAATCCCAGCACTTTGGGAGGCCAAGGTGGGCAGATCACTTGAGGTCAGGAGTTTGAGACCAACCTGTCCTGACATGGTGAAACCCCATCTCTACTAAAAATACAAAAATTAGTAGGGGCATGGTGGCAGTGCCTGTAATCCCAGCTACTTGGGAGGCTGAGGCAGGAGAACTGCTTGAACCTGGGAGGTGGAGGTTGCAGTGAGGTGAGATTGCACCACTGCACCGCGGCCTGGGCAACAAAGCAAGACTCCATCTCAAAAAAAAATAAAATAAAATTTACCTCCAATTCAAAGTGATTTTAAGCAGCAAAGAATTGATTGGCTCATAGGGCCAGTAAACTATAGGGGCTTGGCTTCAGGTATAGCCTGGATATAGGGGTCCAAACAAAGAAATCACTTTATTTCCCTCCCCTGTGACAGCTTCCTGTCGAGCTCAGGGGCTCCCTCTTGGTGGCAAAGTAGTGATATTCCACAGCTTCAGCTTGGCCGCCTCTAATAACCAAGTTACTTGCTAGCAAAGTCTCAGGTCTCCCCTGTCACTGGCTGGACTTCGGTTATACATTCATCCCTAAACCAATTTCAGTGGTTTGGATTAGCCATAGGTGAGTACCCCCCCACTCCAGAGGAGAAGCTAGCCCCACCTCAAGCATACACAGATTAGCATTGGGAGGAAGGATGTACCTTTTCTCCTAGGGCTACTGCAAAACCGATCACCACAAACTTGCCGAGCCCAGCACAGCTGAAATTTGTTCTGTCGCAGTTCTGAGGCCTGTTAGCTCAAAAATCAAGGTGTTAGCTGGGTTAACGCCTTATGGAGTTTCTTGAGGGATACCAGCGCCCCCACCCCCCCCACCGCCCCTCCAGGCTTCTCTCCCTCCTTTCCCGGTGGTTGCTGCAAGTCCCTGGCATTCCTTGGCTTGCAGATGTGTCCTCTAACTGTACCGCGATCTTCACCTCTCCTGCGCCCTGTCTCTCAGTATCCTCTAGCAGTCTTACTCAACTGGCAGTCATTGAATTTAGGACCCATCCCAGATGTAGATTGGGCAGACTCTTCAATCCGTTACATCAAGAAACAAGCAGAGTCTCGGTGCAGTGGCTCATGCCTGTCATCTTAGGCTAAGGCAGGCAGATCACTTGACCCCAGGAGTTCGAGACCAGCCTGGACACATAGCAAGATCCCATCTCTACAAAAAATACCCAAAATTAGCCAGTGTGGGGGCATAGATTTGTGGTCCCAGCTACTCAGAGGCTGAGGCAGGAGAATCAATTGAATCCAGGAGGGTCAAGGCTGGAGTGAGCCATGATCATGCTACTGTACTTCAACACTGGTGACAGAGTCAGATCCTGCCTACATATCTAATAGGGTGGGTAAACCATAAGATGTCCACCACGGAGGTAGCTGGGGATACCCATGCAATGCCCCACGGGGACGCTCCTAGGTGCTGCAGCCTTCATGCTCTTACCTCCTCTCCCTCCCCAGCCATCGGGCTGTTTGCCTCCATGGCCCCGGTGCTCCCTAGGTGGGGTCCGTGCATTTAGGTTGCTCTTCTCAGAGGCTTCTGTGGGATGTGGTGCGATTCTCCCATTAAGCTTCTTAAGTAGGACGCCCATCGGTAACCCTTCCTCAACCGCTTCTGCCGAGGAGACAGACACGGTGGACGTGACATCCCAGACACACTCCGGTCCCTGCCTATGTACGCCTTTGGACTCTCTGCAGGTCAGCCTGGTGGTGGTAGTGCACCACCCCCACTGGCCATTGTGGCCATCCTGCCATCGTTTCTCCTCTACGCTGGTTTTCAGGGATGGAGAAAGTAGGAAGGCTTTCTGGTGTGCACCTGAGGTCAACTCAGCCAGTCCCCTGTCCCTGCAAAGACTCCATATATTTAGGTTTCACCCAGCTGGGCATTCTCTAAGGGCTGTCCTTAACCCCCCAGGGACAGAGATATGACAGTCTTTCTGATGCTCTCCATTAGTCTCTGTCTCTCAAAGTTCTTTTTTTTAGAGACAGAGTCCTCTCTGCCCCAGGCTCAAGCTGCAGAGGTGATCGTAGCTCACTGCAGCCTTGAACTCTTGGGCTTAAGTGAACCTCTTTACCTCAGCCTCTCCAGTAGGTGGGACTACAGCCACCGTGCCACCATGCCCGGCTAATTTTTAAATTTATTTTTGTAGAGACACATGGCACACCATGTTGCCTAGGCTGGTCTCAGTTTCCCAGCCTCAAGTGATCCTCCCACCTTGGCCTCCCAAAATTCTGAGACTACAGGCATGACCACTGCACAGTTAGATATGAAGGGCCAGAGCTCTCTTCGTGTGTAATGCTTTGACCCTGCTAGCTACTGCCTCTCTCCCACTTAACCTGGAGCTAACAAGGCATTGCAAGGTCTTAAAGGCTATTACATAAAGTTATACTCTCGAGTCGCTGGGACCAGAGACTAGGCTAAAATTAGCTTAACCAAAATAAATAGAATGTTTAGTGGCTTACATCTCCTAGGGTGCGTGGGCCCAGCTGTCATCAGGACGCAGTGACTCTCTCCCTATCTTCACTCAGTGCCCCTCAAAGTTAGGCCCCAGGATCAGCAGTAGTATCACCTGGGGACTAGTTAGCGATGTACATTCTTAGGCCCCAGCCCAGGCTTACTGACTCAGATACTCTGTGGGTTGGCCTGTTAATCTAGGTTTTAATTAACCCTCCTAGTAATTCTGATGCACACGAATATTTAGGTACCATCTGGCTTACCCCCGTTTGGTCTAATTTTGCATATGCTCTCTTTCCAAGGCAGGTCTGATGGCCACTAGCCACCATATCATCTCACTTTAGCAATTCAACATGTAAAAACGTTTCTCCAGCTCAGTAGACATATATTAATCCCAGGGAAGGTTCTGATTGGCCCTTTGTGGATCCTGTGTCATCTCTGAACTAATCACAGTAACTGAATAAATACTGACTTTGATAGGCTAGGCTGTGTCAGTGACCACCTCTCTGAGTAAGTCCCATATTGACAGTACCCAAGAAACCCAGCCCCTTCCCACAGGAAACCAGAAGTAGAATAGAAGAAAACCTGGTAGTCAGATAAAAACCATAGCTAGGGCCAGGTGTGGTAGCTTACACCTGTAAAACCAGCACTTTGGGGCCAGGCACAGTGGCTCGTGCCTATAATCTCAGCACTTTGGGAGGCTGAGGTGAATGAAACACAATGTCAGGAGTTCAAGACCAGCCTGACCAACATGGTGAAACCCCATTCCTACTAAAAATACAAAATTAGCTGGGGCATGGTGGCGTATACCTATAATCCCAGCTACTCGGGAGGCTGAGGCAGGAGAATTGGTTGAACCCCTGAGGCGGAGGTTGCAGTCACCTGAGATTGTACCACTGCACCGGCCTGGGTGACAGAAGGAGACTCCATTTCAAAAAAAAAAAATCAGCACTTTGGGACACTGAGGTGGGCGGATCATTTGAGACCAGCTTTGCCAACATGGTGAAACCCAGTCTCTACTAAAAATACAAAATTAGCTGGTGTGGTGGCACGTGCCTGTAATTCCAGCTTCTTGGGAGGCTGAGGAGGGAGGATTGCTTGAACTCGGGAGGCAGAGGTTGCAGTGAGCCGGGATTGTGCCGCTGCACTCCAGCCTGGGCAACAGAGTGAGACTCCATCTCAAAAACAAAAAACAAAAACCCATGGCTGCCACTGTCCCCCACAACTGTCCTAGGCCTTCTCTAAGTCCGCTTGACTCTGATGATGGGGCTGTGCCTCTGTCTCAAGCTTTGGAGTTTGAGCAGAGATGGGTTTGAATCCAGGCTCTGCCACTTACTGTGGAGCTCAGGATAGTTACTGAATCCCCAGAGCCTCGGATGTTCTCACCATTAACTGATGAATGACACGAATGCCACTCTGCAATGAATGAGACACTGTAAAAAGCCTGGCACACACAGCTTGGGTGTTCAGCAAATTCAGTTCCTCTCTGCCTGCCTGTCTGTCAGCTGCACCCAATCTGCAGCTGCAAACCAGATAACAACAGATTTTCTGTGCATCCCCCTGGCATGTAACCCTTGGGTTACATGAGTGAAACTGACTTGGCCAACTGCCTTTATTTCCCCTTATAGTTCTGTCTCCCAATGACCAGCCCTAACGAAGT
Source organism: Ateles fusciceps (assembly GCA_036589455.1). Lineage (NCBI taxonomy): Eukaryota > Metazoa > Chordata > Mammalia > Primates > Atelidae > Ateles > Ateles fusciceps. The sequence continues at coordinate 4,739 of JAZHEH010001439.1, forward strand.
AGTTGACCTCAGTGCTGGGAAGTGAAACACTTCAACTAAATTGGTGGTTTCTCAACCCTGGCTGTTCATTAGAATCATCTGGAAAGCTATTTAAACAGCACCAAAGTCAAGGTGACATTGCCAGATATTCTGATTCATTCATTCTGGGGTGGGGTGTTAGAAGTTTGTGAAGCTCCCCCAGGTAATTTTAAAAAAAACCATGGAACTCGGATTCTGTAAAAAATAAAAAATGGAAACCCAGAGAGGGCAAGCAACTAGCCCAAGGTCACACAGCAAGGTGGTAACAGAGCCTGGTCTGGAACCCTATACTTGGGGTTCTCTCTGCTTCTGGAAACTACCTCTCTATGTCTGTGGCTCCCCCCTCTCCCCCTCTCGCATCCTTCCTTCTCAGAGCCTGTATGTGGTTAGCTCATGCCAGCTGAGACGCTTGGAGTCAGCCAGCTACTCGTCTGTCTGCTCCCCACATGGTCAGACATTCCAGGGCAGCACAGTGGTCCGGGCGTTGCGAACCCAGGGCCCCTTCGTGGCTCAGAACAATGCTCGCGTGGATGAAAGTCAGAGGATCAGTTTTCCGCGACTGGTGGCTGACAGGTAGGAAGAGCCAGGGCAGAGAAGATCCTGTAATTCATCCTATATCCTCAGGGTCGGACCTGAGGGCATATTGTATGGCTAGAGAGGTCACCGAGAGAGGTGGGGACATAGTCAAGGCTAGATCCTACAGGCAGTCTCTTGGTTCTGACTGTGGGCAGATGGAGCATGACTGAGAGGTTCCCAACAGCAGGTGAACAGGAGGTACAGGAAGAAGCTTCTGTTGCCAGGGCAACTGGATCAGCCTCTTTTGCCTTGGTGATAAAGCAGCCGTACGAGCATCCTCAGCTATCTTTAGATACTAAGCAAGAACAAGAACACAAGCTTTAAGAACAGATAAACACAGGTTCAAATCCCAGCTCTGTCACTTACCAGCTGGTTGATTTCAGGCAAGTTACATAACTTCTCTGAGTCTCATTTGTCAAAACAGGGATCATGCTCATGGGGTGGATGTGAGGATTTAATACAGACACTCACAGGTGAGACTTGTAACACGCTTACTGCATGCTTGGCGCTGTTCTGAGCAACCTATGTAGATTAATTTGTTTACTTCTGCTAACAACTTCACCAGGTAGAAACCGTTTTATACATGATAAACCCTAGGCACAGAGAGGTTTGGAAACTCTTCCGGGTCACACAGCTAATGCCGAAGAGCTCGGGATTTGAATCCAGGCAGTCTGGTACCAGAGTGTGGAGAGGGTTAAGTACACACGAGGTACTCAATGCATGTCAAGTCCGTTCCCCTTTCTACTCAGGTCCCCCAGCCAGCTGGGGCTGTGTCGTAGTCCGTCTTCACACTGCTATAAAGAACTACCTGAAACTGGGTGATTTCTAGAGAAAGGGAAAAGTTTAATCTTACAGTTCCACATGGCTGAGGAGGCCTCAGGAAATTTAGTCATGGTGGAAGGGGAAGCAAGGCACGTCTTACATGGCGACAGGAAAGAGAAAGCACAGAGGGGGAACTGTTGTACCCTTTTAAACCATCAGATCTCACGAGAACTCGCTCACCATCATGAGAGCAGCATGGGGAAGACTTGCCCCCATGAGCCAGTCACCTTCCACCAGATCCCTCCCTTCACACGTGGGGATCACAATCTGAGATGAGATTTGGGTGGGGACACAGAGCCAAACCGTGGAGGCCAGGGGAGTGGCAGGGGGACATGGCTTGGCAAATTCCAGGGACAGAAAAGCAGCCACACAGGGAAGCTCTGTGGAGCACCGAGAAGTACCCCGTACCCAGAGTTGAACTCGGTCAAGACAGGGTTGGTGTCATCTTCCTCTACTCCCTGAGCCAGGATGGGGGCCTTACATGTGGAGGCCATTGCTGGGAGCCCTGTGGGTACAAAAGCTGGCATGGTGACCAGTCCTTGTGCCCAGAGAAGCATCTCCCTGCAGATGGGAGTTCCCACTCACCCTACCTGTTGCCTCCCATTGCAGGTGGCTTGCGGCCAACGTGGAGCTCCTGGGGAATGGCCTGGTGTTTGCGGCTGCCATGTGTGCTGTGCTGAGCAAAGCCCACCTCAGCGCCGGCCTCGTGGGCTTCTCTGTCTCTGCTGCCCTCCAGGTACGCCCCACACCCCCAAACTGAGCTTGGGGGACAGACAGAGGCAGAGACCGTCATACCTCTCCCATAGGAAATCCAAAGACCCCAAGTCCAAACCACTAAGGGGTCTGGAGTCCCCTCCACCAAGGAGGGACACACAGCTCCACAAAAGCCAGTCTCAGCCAAGGTGACCTTGCAACCTTGGGCCAGAGTCTTTCCTCATGGAGTCTCAGGGTGCTCCTTGGGAAAATAAGACCAGTAATCCCATCACTTCTGATGTTATAAACATTAGTTGAGACAAAGAATATCCTGTGCAGGACATTTCTAGTGCATTGTAAACTTTTTTTTATTTTATTTTAAAGACAGAGTCTTCTGTCACTCAGGCAGTGGTGCAGTCTTCTGCTCACTGCAACCTCTGCCTCTTGGGTTCAAGCAATTCTCATGCCTCTGCCTCCCAAGTTTCTGGGATTACAGGCATAAGCCACTATGCTTGGCTAATTTTTAGTATTTCTAATAGAGACAGGGTTTTCATTATGTTGGCCAGGCTAGTCTCCAACTTCTTGCTGAAGTGATCCACCCACCTCAGCCTCTCAAAGTGCTGGGATTACAGGCATGAGCCACCATGCCCGGCCACTTTTTGTTAACTATTAATAACAGTATGTAATGTCAGTTCATGACATCTATGAAAAACGTGTATATACACATGTAAGCATTTGTAATGGAGGCGGCACTATGCTAAGAGCTTTATACATTTTTGTTCATTTTGGTTTGTTGTTGAGACATGATCTCATTTTGTTGCCCAGGCTTGAGTGCAGTCGCCTGATCTTGGCTCACTCAGTCTCCATCTCCAGGCTCAAGGGAGTCTCCACCTCGCTTTGCCAGTTAGCTGGGACTACAGGCATGCACTAGCATGCATGACTAATTTTTTTTTTTTTTGAAATGGTTTCACCGTGTTGCTCAACCTGGTCTCAAACTCTAGGTTCAAATGGTCTGCCTGCCTCAGCCTCCCAAAATGCTAAGATTACAGGTGTGAGCCACCATGCCCTGCTGTTTTGGTTTGAGACAAGGCGCACCCTGTCACCCCAGAGTGGAGTGCAGTGACGTGATCACAGCTTGCTCCACCCTCCAACTCCTGGGGTCAATCTTCCCATCTTGGCCTTCCAAAAGCTGAGATTTTTAGGCATGAGCCAGCAGTGGACAGAACTTTATGGATCTTAACTCACTTAATCCTGCCCACAACCCCACCAGAGAGGTACCGTCGTTATCCTCATTTTATAGTCGAGGCTGCTAAGCTTAAGGATAAAGTAAGAGGCTGGAGCATGTTGGGGTGGGGGGGTGGGGGGTATTTTCCTACTACATCCAGAAAGGCCTCTCTGAGGAGGTGACTTAGGAGGAAGTGAGGTAACAGAGGAGAAAAAGCCCTGGGAGTTGAAGGTTCATCCCCTGTTAGAGGAATAGTAGGGAGGCGGGTGTGGCTGGAGAGGGTGGGCAAAGGTAGGGGTACTGGGAGCAAGATTGGGGGATGGGATGGCAGGGCTGGAGCTGGTAATGGCTCATAGGAAGGAGCTTGGAGCAGTTTCAAGTGTCATGGGAAATCAGGGGGCCACCTGGTCACTGTGGGGGAAGCTGTCAGAATGGAATCAGTGACCCTGGGTCCTGCTGGGGTGTCCTTGGGAGGGCCACACACCCTCTCTGGTCCTGTCTTCCCACCTGCATCACGGCAGTTTGTACAGGCTGATGTCTGAGAGCTGCTTTTTGCTCTGCATGCTCTGGTTCTACTGAAGGAATGGGAGGGACCTGTTGGTTGCATCCAAATCCCAATTCCCTGGGTCCAGGTCCTCAGACTGCCCCATTCCTGCCTCCCCTCTTTGCTCCCCCTGAGTCTGGCCTCCCAGCAAAGGCTGAGAAACCAGGGGGGCTGATGCAAGCCCTCAAGTGGCCTTGCCAAACCCAGCCTGAGATGCCTTCTTGCACCAGGTGACCCAGACACTGCAGTGGGTTGTTCGCAACTGGACAGACCTAGAGAACAGCATCGTGTCAGTGGAGCGGATGCAGGACTATGCCTGGACACCCCAAGGAGGTGATGGGTGGAGGTGGGGGCAGGGGTCCCAGCAGGGACATATGGGGGGGGCAGTGGGTCCCTGTTGACATCTGCTGCAGGCTTTGGAGCTTGCACCCTCTTCTCCCCTGACTCAACCCGACCACTATAGGTCAGAGTCACAGACAGGGTGTCAGCAATGGTTAGGAGCATAAGGTTTGGAGCCAGGCCACATCTTGGTTCATTTGCTTCTGAGCTTGAGGAAAGCAGATCACCTATGGGAGTGGCAGGGGACCATGAGGAACAGCGCTGCAACAGCAAGGTAGCTGCAACATGATAGTAACATAACGGCAACAGCAACATGATGGCGGTATTCCAGCAGCATGATAGTAACATAACGGCAACAGCAACATGATGGCAGTATTCCAGCAACATGATAGTAACATAATGGCAACAGCAACATGATGGCAGTATTCCAGCAGCATGATAGTAACATAATGGCAACAGCAACATGATGGCGGTATTCCAGCAACATGATAGTAACATAACGGCAACAGCAACATGATGGCGGTATTCCAGCAACATGATAGTAACATAATGGCAACAGCAACATGATGGCAGTATTCCAGCAGCATGATAGTAACATAATGGCAACAGCAACATGATGGCAGTATTCCAGCAACATGATAGTAACATAATGGCAACAGCAACATGATGGCAGTATTCCAGCAACATGATAGTAACATAATGGCAACAGCAACATGATGGCAGTATTCCAGCAACATGATAGTAACACATCCCATGCCCTTTCTTGTTGAATTCCCATAACCCTGTAAAACAGGAATAAGTATGTCCATTTTGCAGAAGAGAAAACTGAAGCTGAGAGAGGTGGGCCATCTTGTGTGAAGTCTTAGAGGAAAGCTTCCTCTGACTCAGTGTCCCCTCCTGCTCCAGGCACCCTGGAGGCTGCCCACGTGTTCAGCTCAGCCCCCCCTGGCCTCATGGCGGGCAGATCGAGTCCGGGACTTTGGGCTAAGATACGACCTAGAGCTCCCACTAGCTGTGCAGGGCGTGTCCTTCAAGATCCATGCAGGAGAGAGAAGGTGAGTGGTTGTCTCACAATGTCCTCTTCATGGAGTTTAGGCCAAAGGACTCCAGGGGCCAGGCTCTAAACCCTGGGCACCAGCTGACGACTCAGTGTCCCCCACCTCAGGTCCCCTAGCTTTCAGACCCATTACTCCCTACACAGAAGTCCTCACCTTCCCCCAAACCTGCTTCCATCTTGTGATTTCCTCATCCACCTTGGTGTCCCCAGATGAGGAAGCAACTCCCTGACTTTCTTCTTCCTTTAATGTTAACCCAGCTGGGCAGTGTGTTAAATGCTCCAAGTATATTTTCCAGTTTGCACACATGGGTTATTGGCTCTGCCGTGGGGAGGCATTGTGAAAATCACTTCATAGTTCTGTCTCAGTTTTCCCATCTGTAAAATGAGACGTAATATTGGTCTTTGAGTTGTTGTGAAGTTTAAGTTAACACATAAGAAAATGCTTGGCTCATACAAAGTGCTCCAGACTTTCTCTTCCTTTAATGTTAACCCAGCTGGGCAGTGTGTTAAATGCTCCAAGTACATTTTCCAGTTTGCACACATGGGTTATTGGCTTTGCCGTGGGAGGCATTGTGAAAATCACTTCATAGTTCTGTCTCAGTTTTCCCATCTGTAAAATGAGACGTAATATTGGTCTTTGAGTTGTTGTGAAGTTTAAGTTAACACATAGAAAATGCTTGGCTCATACAAAGTGCTCCAGAAATGTTTACTAATGCTTTTATTATTTGCATTTTTACTCTCACGACAAATGCATAAGGGATATGCTAGTACTATCCCACTTTACAGAGGCCTCATCGGGCCCCTTCACTGAATCCATTTCCTCCCTCCCTCTGAAACTACAGAGGCTTCCTCCCTATACCCTCCTTGCCCCCTACCCCCTCCTTGTCCCCGGTCCCCACTTCCTGCTCTAGATTTCCAGTGGATCCTGTCTCACCAGCTCCAATCTGTTCTCTTGTGATTTTTTAAAATTAGATCTTATTTTTTTTTTATTATACTTTAAGTTCTGGGGTACATGTGCAGAACATGCAGGTTTGTTTCATAGATATACACACGCCATGGTGGTTTGCTGCATTCGTCACCCTGTCATGTACATTAGGTATTTTTCCTAATGCTTTTCCTCTCCTAGCCCCCCCACCCCAACAGGCCCCGTGTGTGATGTTCCCCTCCCTGTGTCCATGTGTTCTCATTGTTCAACACCCACTTATGAGTAGGAACATGGAGTATTTGGTTTTCTGTTCTTCTGTCAGTTTGCTGAGAATGATGGTTTCCAGCTTTATCCATGTCCCTTCAAAAAACATGAAACTCCCATCCAAGTACTAACCAGGCCTGACCCTGCTTAGCTTCGAGATCAGACGAGATCGGGCGCGTTCAGGGTGGTATGGCCGTAAAAACCCTAGAAGAAAATCTAGGCAAAACCATCCAGGACATAGGTGTAGGCAAGGACTTCATGACCAAAACACCAAAAGCAGTGGCAACAAAAGCCAAAATAGACAAAATGGGACCTAATCAAACTCCATAGCTTCTGCACAGCAAAAGAAACAGTCATTAGAGTGAATCGGCAACCAACAGAATGGGAAAAAATTTTTGCAGTCTACCCATCTGACAAAGGGCTGATAACCAGAATCTACAAAGAACTGAAACACATTTACAAGAAAAAACAAACAAGCCCATTCAAAAGTGGGCGAAGGATATGAACAGACACTTTACAAAAGAAGACATACATGAAGCCAACAAACATATGAAAAAATGCTCATCATCACTGGTCATTAGAGAAATGCAAATCAAAACTACATTGAGATACCATCTCATGCCAGTTAGAATGGCGATCATTAAAAAATCTGGAGACAACAGATGCTGGAGAGGATGTGGAGAAATAGGAACGCTTTTACACTGTTGGTGGGAGTGTAAATTAGTTCAACCATTGTGGAAGATGGTGTGGCGATTCCTCAAGGACCTAGAAATAGAAATTCCATTTGATCCAGCAATCCCATTACTGGGTATATATCCAAAAGACTATAAATCGTTCTACTATAAGGACACATGCACACGAATGTTCATTGCAGCACAGTTTACAATAGCAAAGACCTGGAACCAACCCAAATGCTCATCGATGATAGACTGGACAGGGAAAATGTGGCACATATACACATGGAATACTATGCAGCCATCAAAAACGATGAGTTCGTGTCCTTTGTAGGGACATGGATGAACCTGGAAACCATCATTCTCAGCAAACTGACACAAGAACAGAAAATCAAACACCGCATGTTCTCACTCATAGGCGGGTGTTGAACAATGGGAACACATGGACACAGGGAGGGGAGTATCACACACGGGTCTGTCGGGGGAAAGAGTGGAGGGATAGTGGGAGGTGGGGAGTTGGGGAGGGATAGCATGGGGAGAAATGCCAGATATAGGTGATGGGGAGGAAGGCAGCAAATCACACTGCCATGTGTGTACCTATGCAACAATCTTCCATGTTCTTCACATGTACCCCCAAACCTAAAATGCAATAAAAAAAAACAAAACAAAACAAAAAAAAAACATGAAACTCGTCCTTTTTATGGCTGCATAGTATTCCATGGTATATATGTGCCACATTTTCGTTTTCCAGTATATCACTGATGGGCATTTGGGTTGGTTCCAAGTCTTTGCCATTGTGAACAGTGCTACAATAAATATACTGTGCATGTGCCTATAATAGAACAATGTATAATCCTTTGGGTATATACCCAGTAATGGGATTGCCGCATTAAATGGTATTTCTAGTTCTAGATTCTTGAGAAATCGCCACACTGTTTTCCGCAATGGTTGAACTAATTTACATTCCCACCAACAGTGTAAAAGCATTCCCTGTTTCTCCACTTCCTCTCCAGCATCTGTTGTCTCTCCTGATTTTTTAATGATTGCCATTCTAACTGGCATGAGATGGTATCTCAATCTGGTTTTGATATGCATTTCTCTAATGACCATTGATGATGAGCTTTTTTTCATATGTTTATTGGCCACATAAATGCCTTCTTTTGAGAAGTGTCTGTTCACATCCTTCACCCACTTTTTGATGGGGTTTTTTCTTGAAAATTTGTTTTGTAGATTCTGGATATTAGCCCTTTGTCAGATGGGTAGATTGCAATTTTTTTTTCCCTTCTGTTGTTTGCTGGTTCACTCTAATGATAGGTTCTTTTCCTGTGCAGAATCTCTTAAGTTTACTTAGATCCCATTTGTCTATTTTGGCTTTTGTTGCCCTTGCTTTTGGTGTTTAGTAATGAAGTTCTTGCCCATGCCTATGTCCTGAATGGTATTGCCTGGGTTTTCTTCTAGAGTTTTTATGGTGTTAGCTCTTATGCTTAATCCATGTGGAGTTAATTTTTGTATAAGGTGTAAGAAAGGGATTCAGTTTCAGCTTTCTGCATTTGGCTAGCCAGTTTTTCCAACACCATTTATTAAATAGGGAATCCTCTCTCCATTGCTTTTGTCAGGTCTGTCAAAGATCAGATGGTTGTATATGTGTGGAGTTATTTCTGAGGCCTCTGTTCTATTCCGTTGGTCTGTATCTCTGTTTTGGTACCAGTACTACTATGCTGTTTTTATTACTGTAACCTTGTAGTACAGTTTGCAGTCAGGTAGCGTGATGCCTCCAGCTTTGTTTTTTTCTGCTTAGGATTGTCTTGGCTATGCAGGCTCTGTTTTGGTTCCATATGAAGTTTAAGGTGGTTTTGTTCCAATTCTGTAAAAAAAGTCAATGGTAGCTTGATAGGGATAGCTATAAATTACTTTGGTCAGTATGGCCATTTTCTCGATACTGATTCTTCCTAACCATAAACATGGAATGTTTTTCCATCTGTTTGTGTCCTCTCTTATTTCCTTGTGCAGTGGTTTATAGTTCTCCTTGAAGAGGTCCTTCACATTTCTTGTTAGTTGTATTCCTAGGTATTTTATTCGCTTTGTAGCAGTTGTGAATGGGAGTTCATTCATGATTTGGCTCTCTGTCTGTCTGTTATGGTGTATAGGAATGCTAGTGATTTTCGCAGTCTGATTATGTATCCGGAGAGTTTGCTGAAGTTGCTTATTGCTTATCAGCTTAAGGACATCTTGGGCTGAGACGATGGGGTTTTCTAAATATACAGTCATGTCATCTGCAAATAGAAACAATTTGAGTTCCTCTTTCCCTAATTGAATACCCTTTGATTGCTGTGGGCAGAACTTCCAGTATTATGTTGAATAATAGTGGTGAGAGAGGGCATCCTTGTCTTGTGCCAGTTTTCAAAGGGAATGCTTCCAGTTTTTGCCCATTCACTATGATATTGGCTTTGTCATATGCTGTGGGTTTTGTCATTAATAGCTCTTATTATTTTGGGATACATTCCATTGATACCTAGTTTATTGAGAGTTTTTAGCATAAAGGGCTGTTGAATTTTGTCAAAGGTGTTCTCTGCATCTGTTGAGATAATCATGTGGTTTTTGTCTTTGGTTCTGTTTATGTGGTGAATTACGTTTATAGACTTGCATATGTTGAACCAGCCTTGCATCCCAGGGATGAAGCTGACTTGATCATGATGCATAAGCTTTTTGATGTGCTGTTGGATTTGGTTTGCTGGTATTTTATGGAGGATTTTTGCATTAATGTTCATCATGGATATTGGCCTGAATTTTCTTTTTTAGTTGTGTCACTGCGAGGTTTTGGTATCAGGATGATGTTGGCCTCAAAATGAGTTAGGGAGGATTCCCTCTTTTTGTATTGTTTGGAATAATTTCAGAAGAGTGGTACCAGCTCCTCTTTGTACCTCTGGTAGAATTCGGCTGTGAACCCATCTGGTCCTGCACTTTTTTTGATTGGTAGGCTATTAATCGCCGCCTCAATTTCAGACCTTGTTTGGTGTATTCACGATTCAACTTCTTCCTGGTTAGTTTGGGAGGGTGTAAGTGTTCAGGAATTTATCCATTTCTTCTAGATTTACTGGTTTATTTGCATAGAGGTATTTGTAGTATTCTCTGATGATAGTTTGTATTTCAGTGGGATCAGTAGTGACATCCCCTTTATCATTTTTTATTGAATCTATTTGATCTTCTCTCTTTTATTCTTTATTAGTCTGGTTGGTGGTTTATCTATTTTGGTTTTTTAAAAAGCTCCTGAATTTATTTATTTATTTTTTGAAGGGTTTTTTGTGTCTCTCTCTCCTTCAGTTCTGCTCTGATCTTAGTTATTTCTTGTCTTCTGCTAGCTTTTGAAATTGTTTGATCTTGCTCCTCTAGTTCTTTTAATCATGACATTCAGGTGTCAATTTTAGATCTTTCCTCATTTCTCTTGTGGGCATTTACTGCTATAAATTTCCCTCTAGATACTGCTTTAAATGTGTCCCAGAGATTCTGGTATGTTGTGTCTTCATTCTTAGTGGTTTCAAAGAACATCTTTATTTCTCCCTTCATTTCATTATTTATCCAGTAGTCATTCAGGAGCAGATTGTTCAGTTTCCATGTAGTTGTGCGGTTTTGAGTGAGTTTCTTAATCCTGAGTTCTTACTTCATTGCACTGTGGTCTGAGAGACTGTTTGTTATGATTTGCATTCTTTTGCATTTGCTGAGGAGCATTTTACTTCCAATTATGTGGTCAATTTTAAAATAAATGCGATGTGGTGCTGAGAAAAATGTATATTCTGTGGATTTGGAATGGAGAGTTCTGTAGATGTCTATTAGGACTGCTTGGTCCAGATCCAAGTTCAAGTCCTGGATATCCTTGTTAATTTTCTGTCTTGATCTAATATTGAGAGTGGGGTGTTAAAGTCTCCCACTATTACTGTATGCAAGTCTAAGTTTCTTTGTAGGTCAGTAAGAACTTGTTTTATGTATCTGCGTGCTCCTGTATTGGGTGCGTATATATATACGTATGTTAGCTTTTCTTGTTGCATTGATCCCTTACCACTATGTAATGCCCTTCTTTGTCTCTTGATCTTTGTTGTTTTAAAGTCTATTTTATCAGAGAATAGGATTGCAACTCCTGCTTTTTTTGCTCTACATTTGCTTGGTAAATCTTCTTCCATCCCTTTGAGCCTGTATCTTTGCACCCGAGATGGGTCTTCTGAATACAGCATACCAATGGGTCTTGACTCTTTATCCAATTTGCCAGTCTGTGTCTTATGATTGGAGAATTTAGCCCATTTACATTTAAGGTTATTATTATGTGTGAATTTGATGCTGCCATTTTGATGCTAGCTGGTTGTTTTGCCCGTTAGTTGATGCATTTTCTTCATAGTGTTGATGGTCTTTACCATTTGGTATGTTTTCGCTGTGGCTGGCACTGGTTGTTCCCTTCTATGTTTAGTGCTTCCTTCAAGAGCTTCTCATAAGGCAGGCCTGGTGGTGATGAAATCTCTCAGCAGTTGCTTGTCTGTAAAGGATTGTATTTCTCCTTCGCTTATGAAGCTTAGTTTGGCTGGATATGAAATTCTGGGTTAAAAATTATTTTCTTTAAGGATGTTGAATATTGGCCCCCCACTTTCTTCTGGCTTGCAGAGTTTCTGCGAAGAGATCTGCTGTGAGTCTGATGGGCTTCCCTTTGTGGGTAACCTGACCTTTCTCTCAGTCTGCCCTTAGCATTTTTTTCATTTCAACCCTGGTGAATCTAACAATTATGTGTCTTGGGGTTGCTCTCTTGAGGAATATCTTTGTGGTGTTCTATTTCACGAATTTGAATGTTGGCCTGCCTTGCTAGGTTGGAGAGGTTCTCCTGGATAATATCCTGAAGAGTGTTTTCCAACTTGATTTCATTCTCTCCATCACTTTCAGGTATACTGATCAAATGTAGATTTGGTCTGTTCACATAATCCCATATTTCTTGGAGGCTTTGTTGATTTGTTTTCACTTTTTTCTCTGATCTTGCCTTCTTGCTTTATTTCACTGAGTTGATCTTCAATCTCTGATAGCCTTTCTTCCACCTGATCGATTCGATTAGTGAAACTTGTGTATGCTTCACGAAGTTCTCGTGGCGTTTTCAGCTCCAGCAAGTCATCTGTGTTAGTCTCTACACTCATTATTCTAGTTAGCATTTCGTCTCAACGTTTTTCAACATTTTTAGTTTCCTTGCATTGGGTTTGAACATGCTCCTTTAGCTTGGAGAAGTTTGTTATTACCCACCTTCTGAAGCCTGCTACTGTCAATTCGTCACACTCATTCTCCATCCAGTTTTGTTCCCTTTCTGGTGAGCAGTTGTGATCCCTTGGAGGAGGAGAGGCATTCTGGGTTTTGACAATTTCAGTTTTGCACTAGTTTCTTCCTGTCTTTGTGGATTTACCTACCTTTGGTCTTTGAAGCTGGTGACTTTTGGATGGGGTCTCTGAGTGGTCATCCTTTCTGTTGATGTTTCTTTTTGTTAGAAGGAAAACTAACAGACCTCTCTGCTGTAGGTCCACTCTAAACCCTGCTTGCCTGGGAACCACCCTTAGGGGCTGCAGAGACAGCAAAGATTGCTGCCTGTTCCTTCCTCTGGTAGCTTCGTCTCAGAAGGGTACCCACCAGATAACGGCCATAGCTCTCCTGTATGAGGTATCTCCCAGTCAAGATAAATGGCGTCAGGGAGCCACTTGAGGCAGTCTGTCCCTTAGCAGAGCTCAGGCACTGTGCTGGGAGATCCATTGCTCCCTTCAGAGCTGCTGGGCAGGGACATTTAAGTCTGCTGAAGCTGAGCCCACAACTGCCCCTTGTCCCAGGTGCTCTGTCCCAGGAAGGTGGGGGCTTTATTTATAAGTCCCTGATGAGCTGCTGCCTTTTTTAGAGATGCCCTCCCCCAGCAAGAAGGGAGTCTAGTGACAGTCTGCCTGCAGAGGCTTGCTGAGCTGCTGTTGGCTCTGCCCAGTTGCTGTGTAAATTTCCTTGTGACTTTGTTTACACAGGCAAGGTTAAAACCAACTACCCAAGCTGCAGCAATGGCAGATGCCCCTCCCCCCCACCAAGCTCGACCGTCCCAGGTCCAGCTGAGACTGCTGTGCTGGCTGCGATAATTTCAAGCCAGTGGATCTTAGCTTGCTGGTCTTCTTGGGGGGTGGGACCCACCAAGCCATATCACTTGTCTCCCTGGATAGAGCCCCTTTTTCAGGGTAATGAGTGGTTCTGGCTGGCTGGCTGGCATTCCACGCGCCACTGGGGTATGAGAGAAAAATCTGCTGCAGCCAAAATGGCCACCCAGTTTTGTGCTGGAAACCCGGGGGCACTGGTGGTGTAGGCACTGGAGGGAATCTCCTGGTCTGCGGGTTGTGAAGACCGTGGGGAAAAGTGCAGGATCTGAGCCGGAGTGTAGTGAACTGTTCCCAATGGCTTCCCTTGGCGAGGAGAGGGAGTTCTCTGGCCTCTTGTGCTTCCCAGGTGAGGCGACGCCCCGCCCTGCTTCGGCTTGCCCTCCTTGGGCTGCACCCACTGTCTCATCAGTCCCAGTGAGATGAACCTGGTATCTCAGTTGGAAATGTGGGAGATCACTTGTCTCTTGGGTTGCTCTCACTGGGAACTGCTGACCGGAGCTGTTCCTATTTGGTCATCTTGGTGGAAAACCTTTTTTTTTTCTGAAACAGAGTCTCACTCTGTTGCCCAGGCTGGAGTGCAGTGGCACTGTCTCTGCTCACTGCAACCTCCGCCTCCCAGGTTCAAGTGATTCTCCGGCCTTAGCTTCCTGAGTAGCGGGGATTACAGGTGCATACCACCATGCCTGGCTAATTGTTGTATTTTTAGTAGAGACTGGGTTTTACCAGGTTGGTCTCGAACTCCTGACCTCAAATGATCCACCTGCCGCGAGCTCCCAAAGTGCTGGGATTACAGGCTCGAGCCACCATGCACAGCCATCCTGTGACCTTTATCAGCATGACTGACACTGCATGTCATTCCCCTGCTCAAAACCTAGTAGTTCCAGCTTCTCTCGGGCTAAAGTCTAAATTCCTGAGCTTGGTATTCAAGGCTCTGCCTAGCCCAGGTCCTCTTTCATTGCTCTGCCAGGGCTTAGCCAGTGTTCTGGAGCAGCTGCGTCTCTGCCAGGGGGCACACGGTGCCATGAGCTCCATGAGATTCTAGTTTTGGAAGCCCACTTGGTGGGTTCGTTACCTGGAGTGTTCGCCTTCCTTGAACTCCTATTCATCCTTCAAGCTTCCATGCAAGTATCTCCTCCTCCATGAGGCCTTCTCTTTTTACTGCTATCAAATTCCAGGCAGCATGAGCAGCACCGCCTTGCTTCCTTGAATTGCCACAGGTCCAGAGCCTGATATTAAACAGTGTTGTTGGCTGGGTGCCGTGGCTTATACCTGCAATCCCAGCATTTTGGGAGGCCAAGGTGGGCAGATCACTTGAGGCTAGGAGTATGAAACTAGCTGGCCAACATGGTGAAACCCCATCTCTACTAAAAATACAAATACCAGCCGAGCAAGGTGGCAGGAATCTGTAGTCCCAGCTACTCAGGAGGCTGAGTCAGGAGAATCTCTTGGCCGTGGGAGATGGAGGGTGTAGTGAGCCAAGATCACGCAACTACACTCCAGCCCGGGTGATAGAGCAAGACTCTGTCTCGAAAATGAACAAATCAATCAATAAAAAGAGCTTTGTTCATCATACTGTATTACATTTACTCAACTGTACTGTTTGCTAGACGAGATGGTGGCACACTGGAGCTAGGACTCTTTAATTTCTTTACATGTGCCTGGCATACTGTGGGCTGACCCACATGTTTCAGTCATTTATTAAATAACGTTGAACCCCACCTTGTGTCAGGCACTGGGGATGCAACAGTAGCAGGAGAGATAAAGATGGAGGACAGGTAGCAGAATGGGAGATGGGTAAGAGAATGGACACAGGGACAGGCTGGGCGAATGAGAACAAAGTGAGTGGAAGGACTAACACATTGATAGATGAATAGGGGAGAAGAAATGAGAAATGGATGGATAGATGGAATGGGGTGGAAGAATCAGAGAGGGGATGGGATTGGGGATGGGTGGGATGGAAGAATGAGAGATAGAGGGATGGGGTGGGAAAACGGATGACAGAGGGATGGATGAACGCCTGGATGGGGTGGGGTAGTGGAAACGATGAACTGATGGAGAGGTGTACATAAAAGGATCAGGAAAGATGGAGGAACTGAAGGATGGATGGGGGAGAAAGATGAGAGAGAGATATCAGGTAAGGGAAGATAGAGAAGAATGCAGATGGAAGACTGGATGGATTGATGGCTGGATATACAGAAAGGTAGATGATGGAAGGGGGGGCCTTTACACAGTGAGGGATGGGCAGACAGCATAGTGGAAACATAACCCCAAAAATGCCCCCGGACCCTCCAGTCAGCCCAGGGCTTTCCTCCTGGGCAGGTGGGCATCGTTGGCAGGACAGGGGCCGGAAAGTCCTCCCTAGCCTGTGGGCTGCTGCGGCTCCAGGAGGCAGCTGAAGGCGGGATCTGGATCGATGGGGTCCCCATTGCCCATGTGGGGCTGCACACACTGCGCTCCAGGATTACCATCATCCCCCCAGGTGAGGCCGGTTGCGGGGTGGGCAAAGGTGGGAGGCATGGTGGGGCCCTGCTCTGATCCACCACCCCTCCCCGCCAGGACCCCATTCTGTTCCCTGGCTCTCTACGGATGAACCTCGACTTGCTGGAGGAGCACTCGGACGAAGCTATCTGGGCAGCCCTGGAGACAGTGCAGCTCAAAGCCTTGGTGGCCAGCCTGCCCGGCCAGCTGCAGTACAAGTGTGCCGACCGAGGCGAGGACCTGAGGTATGGTCATCCACCATGGCCGCGACCTGCAGGGAGGCGGGGGGAGAGGAGGGTATGGCCAGGCTCTCCCCAAGGGTCCTCAGGAAATGCCTCCCCTGGTAGGATTATCACTCTTATATTAATGACCACCTGTCTTTTTGAGATAGTTTCACTGTTGTTGCCCAGACAGGAGTGCAATGGCACGATCTATCGGCAACCTCCGCCTCCTGGGTTCAAGTGATTCTTCTGCCTTGGCCTCCTGAGTAGCTGGGATTACAGGGCACCCGCCACCACATCCAGCTAATTGTATTTTTAGTAGAGATGGGGTTTTGCCATGTTGGTCAGGCTGGTCTCAAACTGCTGACCTCATGATCCCCCGCC
The DNA here is from genome assembly GCA_036589455.1 of Ateles fusciceps. Classification (NCBI taxonomy): domain Eukaryota; kingdom Metazoa; phylum Chordata; class Mammalia; order Primates; family Atelidae; genus Ateles; species Ateles fusciceps. The sequence goes on from JAZHEH010001439.1 coordinate 21,105, forward strand.
TCGGCCTCCCAAAGTGCTGGGATTACAGGTGTGAGCCACCGCGCCAACCAACATGTCTCTTATGTGCAATTCCAAGCTCCAACACAGTCTCTGAATACCAAGATTTCCCCCCCCTAAATTAGCCTTCTCAGCTTATTTGGTGGTAAAACCCAATCTCAACTGACACGGGGCTACTGATAGCCTTTATTGCTCTTGCTCAGTATTTATTTTGCTATAAAAATATTGTTTGATATTGGATGGTAACCTCACCACTCACTGGGACTATAAGTAACACAGAATTTTTTTTTTTAATGTCAAGTGTGGGCTGGGTGCTGTAGTTCATGCCTGTAATCCCAGCACTTTGGGAGGCTGAGGCAGGAGGATTGCTTGAGTCCAGGAGTTCAAGACTAGCCTGAGCAACATAGCAAGACCCCATCTCTAGGACCACAGGCATGTGCCACCATGCCTGGCTAATATCTTTTCATTAGTTACTTGGGAGGCTGAGGTGGGAGGAAAGCTTGAGCCAGGGAGGCGAAGGTCGCAGTGAGCCGAGATCATGCCACTGCACTTCAGCCTGGGTGACAGAGTGAGATCCTATCTCAAAAAAAAAAAAAAAAAAAAGTTTGCAGCCATGGTGGCTGACATCTGTAATCCCAGCACTTTGGGAGGCTGAGGTGGTGGATCACCTGAGGTTAGGAGTTCAAGACCAGCCTGGCCAACATGGTGAAATCCCCATCTCTACTAAAAATAAAAAAATTAGCTGGGTATGGTGGCAGGCACCCGTAGTCCCAGCTATTTGGGAGGCTGAGGTAGGAGAATTGCTTGAACCCAGGAGGTGGAGGTTGCAGTGAGCCAAGATCACGCCGCGGCACTCCAGCCTGGGCTCCATTTCAACAACTAAAAATTGTGGAAAAAATACACATAAAATTTACTATCTCAACTTTTGTTTTGGAGACAGAGTCTGGCTCTGTCATCCAGGCTGGAGTGCAGTGGTGCAATCTCGGCTCACTGCAACTTCCGCCTCCCAGGCTCAAGCCTTCCTCCCACCTCAGCGTCCTGAGTAGCTGGGATAGAGGTGTGAGCCACCATGCCCAGCTCATCTTTGTTCTGTAGAGACAGGGTTTCGCCATGTTGCCTAGGCTGCACGCAGCCTTGCCTAGGCCTCCCAGAGTTCTGGGATTACAGGTGTGAGCTGCCACGCCGAGCCCATCTCACTCGTTTTTCAGTGTGCAGTTTCTGTAGTAATACATACATTTAGTTCCACAACAAAACTGAAACGTTGTACCCATGAAACCCTAACTCCCTGTGTCCTCCTCTCCAGCCCCTGGCCACCAGCATTTTACTTTTTTTTTTTTTTTTTGAAACAAGAGTTTGACTCTTGTTGCCCAGGCCGGGGTACAATGGCGTGATCTCCGCTTACTGCAACCCTCCGCCTCCTGGGTTCAAGCGATTCTCCTGCTTCAGCCTCCGAAGTAGCTGGAATTGCAGACATGCGCCACCACCCCCAGCTTACCTTTGTATTTTTTAGTAGAGACAGAGTTTCTCCATGTTGGTTAGGCTGGTTTTAAACTCCTGACCTCAGGTGATCCGTCCGCCTCGGCCTCCCAAAGTGCTGGGTGTCAGCCACGGCGCGCAGCCTCTACTCTCTGTATCTCTAAGTGTGACTACTCTGCATGAAAGTGGAATCACAGTGCCTCTGTCTTTTGTGACTGGCTTGTTTCATGGAGCATGATGCCCTCAAGGTTCATCCACGGCGTAGCACGTGTCAGATTCCCTTCCTTTTTCAAGGCTGAATCGTTTTCCCTTTACATGGATAGACCACAGTTTGCTTATCCATTTATCTGCCAGTAGCTACCCAGGCTGTTCCGCCGTTGGCCACTTTGAATAATGCCACTGTGAACATAGTCGTACAGATATATGCCTTAAAAAAACCGAGGTCACCACCGCGCCGTGGCTCACCCTTGTAATCCCAGCACTATGGGAGGCCGAGGTAGGCAGTTGAGCCTTAGTATGACCAATATGGTGAAGCCATGTCTCTACTAAAAATACAAAAATTAGCCAGGTGTGGTGGTAGGTGCCTGTAATCCCTGCTACTCAAGAGGCTGAGACATTGAGGCAGGAGAATCGCTTGAACACAGGAGGCAGTGGCTACAGTGAGCTGAGATCACGCCACTGCACTCCAGCCTGGGCAACAGAGCAAGACTCCCTCTCAAAACAAAACAAAACAAGGTGTTTCAGGATTTATAAACCCCTCTGACCCCGAGGGTGTCAGAAGGGCTCACAGCAGGCAGTAATTTCCAGCGCTAGAGAGGCAGCATCGCTTGGTGGGTGAGCGTATACACAGGTGACAGGCTGCCTAGGACTGGGATAAAAGTCCCCCACTTGGCAGCTCTAGGATCTTGGGGCAACTTTACCCATCTCTTGTGCCTCAGCTTCTCATCTGCAAAGTGGAAATATAGCACCCGCCTACTTCGCAAGGATTGAGTTACATGCACAAAGTTGTCGCAGCAGTGCCAGGCAGAGAGGAAACAGTAAATATTCATTACAGCCCTCAGAGTCACACTCCTGATAATGTCATTTCAGAGTTGGAATTGGAGGCCTGAGCCTTGCCTGAGGTCACACAGCTTGTAAGTAATGAGGTCGGGACAAGACCCAGGCCCTCTAACACCTGTGTGACCATCGTGGGTTCTGATCATCTAAAGGGATGCGTTAGACGCTTTGTGGAAGGGTTTACTGTGTAAGCCAGCTATGCTGGGTCCCGAGGCCCAGTTCCCACCTGAGTCACGGACTCACTGGCCTCATGACCTGGAATCTCAACTTCTCCACTTGTAATTAGAGGATGCTACTCCGTGCCAAGGGCTTACTCTGTGACAAGCCCACACACTTTTACATGACTACATCTTAGCAAGCAATTAGAGGGTGGGGGAGGGGATCCACTAGGAGCACAGACTCTAGGCTCAGAGGACTTGGGTTCAAATTAGGGACCCACCACTAACCTTGAGACCTTGGTCAAGCCACTGAGCTTCTCTGTATCCGTGTCCTCCTCTTTCAGGAAGAGGAGAACAGAGTAATACCTATCTGTGTGGACATGAGGAGGACTGAGTCAACATATATACAAGCCTTAGAATGTGTCTGGTACAAGGTGAAGATGCAGAAATAGAAATAGCAGTAGACAGGCCAGGTGCGGTGGCTGATGCCTGGACTCCCAAGTCCCACCCATGTGTTGTACACGTCTACATTTACGCCCGTTTGACACCAGCCTGGAATGTCTTGGGAAGAGTGTAGACTTGTAGTCTGGAAGCAGTGATAGGTCATCGTAGGTTTGTTGGCAAGGGCAGGCCGGAGATCGAAGCTTGTGCTTTCGCTGTTGGAGGAAATGTCAGTTCATGTAACCACTATGGAAAACAGCATGAGGATTTCTCAAAAAACTAGAACTACCGGGCACGGTGGCTCAGGCCAGCAACCCCAACTTTGGGAGGCCAAGGCGGGTGGATCGCCTGAGGCCGGGAGTTTGAGACCAGCCTGGACAACATGGTGAAACCTTGTCTCTACTTAAAAAATAGAAAAAATTAGCCTAGTGTGCTGGCGCATGCTTGTAATTCCAGCTAGTTGGGAGGCTGAGGCAGGAAAATTGCTTGAACGGGGAGGTAGAGGTTACAGTGAGCTGAGATTGTGCCACTGTACTCCAGCCTGGGTGACAGAGTGAAATTCCATCTCAAAAAAAAAAAAAAAAAAGACAGCAAAGAAAGAAAAAAAATGGCCATCAACAGAAAAAACACTCCTTTCACAAGAGGGGTAACTGAGGCACAAAGGATTTGAATGACTTGCCTATAGTCAGCCTGCTCAAAGCTGGCAGGAAGGGGATTCCTATCAGCTCTGCAGCCTGCAGACCCCATGTGTGGGGATGTCCGAACACAGGCACCTCACTCCACTCTCACAGACCTGTTTCTGGGCACACCCCACACGTCACGATGTGTCAACGCACATCCCACCTAACTGTCCCCATCATTCCCAGCGTGGGCCAGAAACAGCTCCTGTGTCTGGCGCGTGCTCTTCTCCGGAAGACCCAGATCCTCATCCTGGATGAGGCTACGGCTGCTGTGGACCCGGGCACGGAGCTGCAGATGCAGGCCACACTCGGGAGCTGGTTTGCACAGTGCACCGTGCTGCTCGTCGCCCACCGCCTGCGCTCCGTGATGGACTGTGCCCGGTAAAGCCCCCGACCCGGCCGGACCTCAGGGCAGCTCTGCAGAAGGTTGGGGGCGGGGTAGCGGAGGCAGTCCCGGGCCACTGGCTCCAGGTTAGAGCTGGAAGGGCCCTGAATGGGGCCAGAGCAGGAGGAATGCCTGAGAACACCCGCCAAGCGGAAAGGCTGCCCAAGGACATGCGCCCAGCACACGCTTCCAACCCAGCTGTGAGGGTCCGGGAGCCGCACAGAAAGCAGGAGGTCTATGGAGAAAACCTCAGTGCAGACACACTGGGCTCTCACAGCTGCTGAGAGCCTGGGCTGGTGTCCAAACAGCCTCTCTGTCTCCCTCTCCCCCGCAGGGTTCTGGTCATGGACAAGGGGCAGGTGGCAGAGAGCGGCAGCCCAGCCCAGCTGCTGGCCCAGAAGGGCCTGTTTTACAGGCTGGCCCAGGAGTCAGGCCTGGTCTGAGCCAAGCTCCTCAGCCATCCCCTGCCCCACTGGGCCAGCCCGCAGCGCCTACCGTGCTGGAGATGGAAGTGGCCCCGGGGTCATCGACAGCTCCACGCGATGTTGAGTCTAGACCTATTTTTGCTCTCTGGGAGGAAAATGGCAGAGAAAGTGGCCAATGATCACACAGCACCAGAGCGGGAACGACCTAGCAATACACAAATCACCTGCAGCCAGTGTCAACAGTGACCCTCAGCCCTGGCTGAGCCCTGGACTCACTCACCTGGGGACTCAAGCACCTGCCCAGGCTCGCCCTAGACCGTTAAATCGGAATCCCTGGGGCTGGGGACTGCAATGGTGTGTGTACTTCTTACAAATTAAGTTTTATTTTCAGACAATCCTAGATTCACATGCAGTTAAAGGAAACAATATCCAGAAATTCATGTACTCATTACCCCATTTCTCCCAACGGCAACATCTTGCTAACTCTAGTATAGAGTATCAATCACAGCCAGGGAATTGCCATCAACACACCAGTCTTGCTCATATTTCCCATTTGACTTCTATGTGTGTGTGTGTATTTATTTTGGTCCGTGCAGTTTTATCACACATGTAGGCTTGTGAATCCACACGATGGTGAGGATACGGAAGAGGCACCACCGTTTTCCGAACACACGCATCTCCCGCACTCCTGCCCCCAGCGACCATGCTCTGTTCCCCAGTTTTGTGTATATATAGATAGATCTCTATATATTTTTGAGACAGAGTCTCACCCTGTGGCCCAGGCTGGAATGCAGTGGCACAGTCTTGGCTTACTGCAGCCTCCACATCCTGAGTTCAAGTGATTCTTGTGCCTCAGCCTCACGTAGTAGCTGGGGTTACAGGCGTGCACCACCATGCCTGGCTAACTTTTGTATTTTTTAAAAGGTTTCGCCATATTGGCCAGGCTGGTCTTGAACTCCTGGCCTCAAGTGATCCGCCTTCCTTGGCCTCCCAAAGTGTTGGGGATTACAGGCATGACACACTACGCCTGGCTAAAACTTGGTATATAATTGTAAAGCTTCCCCCATAGGATTAAAAGTGCAGCCAAGACAGAGAAGCTCAGGCCCCCACATCTCTCCTCCTCCTCCCCCACCGGCGATAAGCTCCAAGGCACAAAAGCCTGGTCCCCCATGCCAAGCGTGGGCCCTCTACCACGCATGAGCAAGTCAAATGTGCGTGTCCCCTGTCTAAAACAACAGAGGAGGCAGCCCTCCTCAGCCCTCAATGGGAGAATTTGCTGAGGACTTGGTGCATTTCCTTAGAGAGTTTTGCTCTGTTGCTGAGGCTGGAGTGCAGTGGTGCAGTCTCAGCTCACTGCAACCTCCACCTCCCAGGCTCAAGCAATTCTCCCACCTCGACCTCCCAAGTAGCTGGGATTACACCGTGCCCACCACCATGCCCAACTAATTTTTGTATTTTTAGCGGAGACGGGGTTTCACCATGTTGGCCCAGTCTGCATCTACGGCTAGCCTGAGCCTGAGGTGATGTGGCCGCCTCGGTCTCCCAAAGTGCTGGAATACAGCGTGAACCACCACACCTGGCGGGTGCATTTCTTACATGTGCATTTGTTTGAGGCCAAAATTCCCAGCATCCCGGGGGCACCCCAGCAACCATGAGAACACCTGGAGTGTTCTTTCACTGTTCCGCTCCAGATACTGCTAGCATCCACAGGCTGGACCCCGCTAAGCATGGTGGAGACCTTGCTGAAACCCAGGGCGGCCAATGCACAAGCTCGTTGCATTCCTCACACATTTACTTACTTTAGAGACAGAGTCTTAGTCTGATACCCAGGCTGAAGCACCATGCCCCGATCTCAGCTCACCTCCCAACCTCTGCCTCCCAGGTCAAGCGATACTCCTGCTACAGCCTGCTGAGTCAGTGGCTGGATTACAGATCCCCACCACCACACCCGGCTAATTCTTTTTGTATTTTTCCTCAAGCTGGAGATTCGCCATGTTTGGCCAGGGTCATGATAAACTCCTCACATCAGGTCATCCGCCCACCTCAGTGTCCCAAGTGGGTTCACAGCCATGAACCACTATACCCAGCTGCCTCACACCTGTTTTGACAGCAGTCAGGGGGAATTCTCATCCTTGGACTCACCAAACCAGCTTCAGTCACCAGGAAAGAGAAACCATATTCTAACACAGCCAAGCTTAAGGCCAGCAGGAGAGATCACTGGGGAGGGAGGGCCACGTAAGACGCCAGGTAACTCCCTTGACGGTCGTGACCTCAGCGCTAGCCAAGGCGTCTCACTGACTTCGTGGCACTGCTGCAAGGATAACCGAAGTTAACACATGGGATTTGAGTCTGTGGAAGCAGAGAAGGCAATCCCCCAGGCTTTCTCAACCTTAGCATTACTGACACGTGGGGGCCACAAAGGTCTGTGCTGTGCGGACACATCCTGCACACCGTAGGACGGTGAGCAGCGTCCCTAGCCTCTTCTTCACTAGATGCCAGTAACATCCTCCCCTACCACGGACCAGGGTTGTGACAAAGTATCGTCAGACACTGCCCCACATACCCTGGGGAGCTAGAAAACCACCTGGTTGAGCCAGACACAGTAACTCGCACCTCTGCAAGTCACGCTTTGGGAGGGCAAGGTAGGCCGATCACTTAAGGTGCAGAAGTTCGAGACCAGCCTTCCTAACATGGTGACTTGCCCGGCTCTACCAAAAATATAAAAATTAGCTGGGTGTAATGGCTAAGCTCTGGTCAGCCCAGCCACTCGGGAGGCTGAGGTAGGAGAATGGTTTGAAACCCAGCCGGAGGGGCCTCGAGATCGCGCCATCCACTCCAGCCTGGGAGACTGTCTGAAAAAAAAACCAAAACAAAAAGAAGCCCTTGGTAAAGAATCCCCGGTCTAACCTACCCCGCTGCCATCCATCATCCGCGGATACTTGGGGCAGTGGCTATGCCGGTGCTGGGCAGAGGCGGGAGGCCAGGGGCTTCCACCTTTTCTTGAGGACACAGGGCCTGCTCCCATCCATCTGGTAGAGGGACTTTGTGATGGCCCATCCTGACAGGGTTTTGTGATGCCCCTGTTGGCCTGGAGTAATCTAAATCTAGATGGAATTGCAGCTTCTACCTCCTTCAAAGTGGGGCAGGGTGTCCGCAGTCTTCACCTGCCCCGAGTCATGCCAGCAAAGC
>JAZHEH010001442.1:0-33859 GCA_036589455.1 Ateles fusciceps
TAAGCTGAGGTCAGGAGTTTTGACCAGCAATTGGTAATGTTATGTGGCATCGGTTATGTGACACCTACTTGGTAATGTTATGTGTAACCTACTTGGTTAAGATTACGTATTGTTATAAAGCTTAAGGTCTATTTTAGATATCAACAAAATCTTCTTAGGAACCAAATAAGGGACTCTAGGGATAAGAGACCTATAATGATAAAGGAGTCAATGGTAACAACTATGTCCCTAATAACAGAGCTTCAGAATACCAAAAGCATAAACTAAGAGAACTGAACAGAAGAAGAGAATAATCCACATTTATAGTCAGATATTCTATTAAAAGGATATCATATTTAAATGATAAATATACATAAAGAGCTTTAGGATAGGAGATTTAAACATTATCAAACTTCTTGATCTAATGGACATTTATAGAACACTTCCCCCAAAATATAACAGAGTGTTATTTTTAAAGTGCACATGAAACATTTAACAATGTAGGCCATTTTTTGAGACAACATAACATAAATCTAAGTAAGTCCTCAAGTATTTTAATTATGCAAGATACGCTGTCTGATCAAACAGAAGCCACAGATGTAAATAACCCAAAAGACCTAAACAAATTAAAATCTTTATCTTGGGATGTAATTTATATATTAGCAACACATGACTGAAATTTATTTTTAAAAACAATACTAAAACATTAAATATTCAGAGATAAATCTAAAAAAATATGTGCAAGAGCTATATAGTAAAAACTACAACTAATTACTGAAAATCAAAGATGATCCAAAATTCAATGGAGAGATATACCATGTCCCCTTGATCAGAATACTCAAGAGGTTAATTCTCCCCCAAACTCCTCTTTAGATTCAGTGTAATCCCAGTCAAAATTTTCGACAGAAACGGAAAAGCTTGATTCCAAAATGTATATGGAGCCCGGTGCAATGGCTTAGGCCTGTAATCCCAGCACTTTGGGAGGCCAAGGCAGGTGGATCACATGAGACTAGGAGTTCAAGACCAGCCTGGGCAACATGGCAGAACACTGTCTCCACTAAAAATACAAAACTTAGCCAGGCGTGGTGGTGCCCATCTGTAATCCCAGCTACTTCAGAGGCTGAGGCGTGAGTATCACTTGAACCTGAGAGGCGGAGGTTGCAGTGAGCTGAGATCCTACCACTGCACTCCAGCCTGGGCAACAGAGTGAGATTCTGTCTCAAAAACAAATAAATAAATAAAATAGAAATAATATTTATATGGAAGTACAAATTAACCTTGATAGGTTTTTGTAAAAGAGCAATAGCCAGAGCAGTGGCTCATACCTGTAGTGCCAGCACTTTGAGAGGCTGAGGCAGGAGGATCACTTGAGCCTCGCAGTTCCAGACCAGCATGGGGAACAGTGAGACCCCGTCTCTACAAAAACATAAAACAATTAGCCAGGCACATGAAGGTGGCATGTGCCTGTGGTGCCAGCTATTCAGGAGGCTGAGGCAGGAGGATCACTTGACCTGATAGGTTGAGGTTGCAGTGAGCTATACCACTGAGATCGACATCAGTGACAGAGCGAGACTCCATCTCAAAAACAAAAAGCAATAAGAATTTTGGAGAACTTATACCAATTTTTCTTTTTTTTTTGAGACAGAGAACCATCTTGTTGCCCAGGCTGGAGTGCAATGGCACCATCTCGGCTCACCGCAACCTCTGCCTCCCAGGTTCAAGTGATTCTCCTGCCTAGGCCGCCAAGTGGATGGGATTACAGGCACGTGCCACCACGCCTGGTTAATTTTTTTGTATTATTAGTAGAGACGGAGATTCACCATGTTAGTAAAGCTGGTCTTGAACTCCTGACCTCAGGTGATCTGCCCACCTTGGCCTCCCAAAGTGCTGGGATTACAGGCGTGAGCCACCACGCCCGGCCAATTTCTACTATTTCAAGAATTATTATACAATTACTTGAAATCATGACAGTGCCATAGTAGTTCGCGGAACATATAGATGAGTAAAACATAATGGATTGTGTTAGAATCAACCCATCCACATATATGGACAGTTGATTTTGAGTGAGAAATGCCAAGGTAATTCATTGGGGGAGGATAATCTTGTACTAAAAGTGGGTGATACCAGGCGTTTAAGAGCCTCTTTGCAAAGCCCTTCCTCATTCCACATTAAGGTGATGTCCGGTTGTTAGCTCAGTGTAGCCTGGTGTAAATAGTTACATCACAGACATTAACAAATGCTACAAACTGGGGAACTTCTTTCTCCCTGCGATAGCCGGTTGTTAAACATTTATGAGTATTTCACTAGAGGTGTTCATGATCTTGATCGTGATAATGATTTTATTGGGTGTGCATACATTAAAATTCCTCAAAATGTTAACTTAGAAAACGTGTAATGCATTGTACATCAATTATAACTCACCAAACTATAAGGCAAAATTAACGCATGATAAGAAGTTCCACATCTCACACATGCTTCAGAAATTCTGCCACATAAAGACACACACTGGAAATTGTTAGGTCTGATTGATGTATTAAGTGAAAAGGAACAAAAATCTAACAGATACTATAAAAAATGTATAAAGTGAAAGTGATCAAAGTATGCATTATCTATAAAAATATTTAAGATCAAATAATAAAAAGGAAAATGAACTCTTAATACACTACAATTGAAGACTTATATATATACTATTAGCATCACAGATATTTGAGGGTAGTTCAAAGAATGCGTAAACATGCTAAGCTATTGTCTTTATTCAGAGAACTTCTTAAAAAGTAATAAAAATTTAAAAGAAACAGAGTTAATGGGATAAACTGAAATAAATAGAATGGTAGAAACGTTGAATACATGTTATGGTTAGCAATAAATGTAGATAAATTAAACTCACCTAGACAGAGGAATTTGACAAATTTAAAAGGAGACACCTAGGCGATAAAGACATGTGAAAGTTAAGCTTTTAGGAAAAAAAAAAAGTCAAATACCAGAAAAACTTGGTATTACTATATTAATATCATATGACAGACTTAAAAATTAAAATCATTATTAGGGATCAAAGGGTTGTACATAAGGATGAAGAAAGGTTGGCAATTGGTGATGTTATGTAACCTACTTGGTTGGTTACGTATTGCTGGAGATTACAGAATTCCAATTAACAACTCTTTTTTTTTTATACCTAGTGTAATAAACCAAACACTGCAAACTTGAAAGAGATTGAGAGAAAAAGGAAAACCATGAGAGAAATAAAATGTAAAAGGGCAGAAATCCTGTTGCCCTAAGGCTACTTAGGTGCTTTTATTGAATACCAGGTGAATAAAGTAACCATGATATCCAAAGACTTTTAGAGAGTCACCGGGAGTGCAAGTGGGTAATGGGTCACAGGAAGGGAGGCTGGGAGCAGGGGTTGGTGTCATGCATTGCAAGCCGCTGCCCAGGTGGGGTGGAATCCTCCACAGAGGAAGCTGAGAATCAAGACCTACTGACTCACTGAAACTTGTTATTTGAAGACCAAGCCAGTCATTCTTGTGTTTTTTTTTTTAGAGATGGGGTTTCACTCTGTTGGCCAGGCTGGTCTTGAACTCCTGACCTTGTGATCCATCCATCTCAGACTCCCAAAGTGCTAGGATTACAGGCGTGATCCACTGCGCCCAGTCGGTTTTTTTTTTTAAATTAATAAATTAATTTTATTTTATTTTGAGACAGATCCTGCTGTCTGGCCTAGACTAAAGTGCAGTGGATGTGATCTCGGCTCACTGGAACCTCTACCTTCAAGCAATCCTCATGCCTCAGCCTCCCGAGTAGCTGGGATTACAGACACACATCACCATGCCAAGCTAATTTTTGTATTTTTAGTAAAGACAGCGTTTTACCATGTTAGCCAGCCTGTCTCAAACTCCTGACCTCCAGTAATCCACCCTACTTGGCCTCCCAAAATGCTGGGATTATAGGTGTGAGCCACTGTGCTGGTCATTCTCATTTATTAATACTACATCCCAGTGACTCGACCTTTGCATTTCTGTAAGATGCGTATCATTTTCCTCATTTTGTAAGGGTGGAGATGGAGGTTAAGAGAGGTCTCTTGTCCACTTATTGTTAACATAAAATGAGTCCTTACTCTGTACCAGGCCATGTTCTAAGCAATTAATGTGTTGGCTTATTTAACCCTCATGATGTACTATGATGTAGGCTACTCTTATTCTCTCCATTTACAGATTGGGGGAGCCAAGGTACCAGAGGTAGAGGGACTTCTACAGAGTCGCACACGTTAGTAAATGGGAGTGTACCTGGGTTGCAGGACGGGACAGGGCTGAGCTCTCTCCACAATGGGGGATGTGCCCTGAGGTTCTTGGCCTCCCTTACCCAGGAATGGGGGAAGGGACCTGGCTGCGTGGTGAGCTTACCGTTCAAGTAAATATAGGACCTAAAGAGTGTGGCAAAAAACGATTTATAGGCAGAGAGAAGAGAAAGCTCTCACGCTCCCGTGGAGAGGGGAGTATCGGAAGGGGATATCGGCACAGGTAGAGAGGAAGAGACAGCTGCCCAGGTTGTTGTGGGAGGGATCCGAGAGGGAAATCCTAGGCAGCTGAGGGAGCAGTGTGAGTTAACTTTGAAGTTATTCCCGCCCCATTTATATTCTTGTCCAATGAGAGGAGTTCTTTAAACGTCCTGTGCAGTGACTGATGCTGGATTGACTGTCCTGCCCAGAACAGGGGCCCTTCCTCCCAGAAGCTTTTGGCGGCGTTTTTTGAACAAAGGAACGCACGAGACATTTTACCTAGCTGCCAGGCGGAAGTTAAACAAAACTCTAGTTTACAGGATGGGGAGGTCAGATGAGAGGCATGGCGCTGGGAAGTTGCTTGCCTTAGACCAAACCCCTTGTGAGGGACACGGGAAGACAGGCTTTTTCCTTAACACAGCCCCTCCAGGAGGATCAGGATTCAAACCAAGTCTGTCCAACTTCAGATTTCTCTACCTTACAGTGGCGGCTAGAAAAAGCTTGAGAAATGTCACAGATACCGCAAGCTCAAAAAGCTGAGAAATACCACAGAAGTCGCAAAATTCAGAAAGCAACATAATATTTTTATTAATGTATTTTCTGGGATATATTTATATATTTTCTACTCTTCTTAGGGGCAGCCTATCTTTGATTACCTCTTATATGACAATGAATTTGTAATATCAATTTCTACAGTGAGAATAGAAAGATAATTTAGTCCTTCCTCTGGCATGAGTAATCAAAGTTTTTTTTAATAAAGCTTGGAGTGCACTAAATCATGTGATGTCACACAGAGACAAACTCATTTAGTATAACTCTGAGAAGTCTGGCCTATGATAAAGGAGTTATGATAAATTCTATTTTTGTTCTGTTATCTAGCCTTGGGGCATGTTATCGTACTCGTTCAGTTTGGTGTTGCACAATGTGATGTTATGCTAGTCTGCTTCAGTTAGTACGTATTCTCGGTAATGTTATGCATCTACTTGGTTCAGTTACATGTATTGCTTCCCCAAAGGAGACCTTCCTCTTAGGCTCAAGGAAACATCTGGAGCTCTGGAGACAGGGAGTAGGGCACACCCAGACCTGGCATGCTTAGGGGACACGAGCCTGGGACCCAGGCTCTCTTGGCAGGGCAGCATCAAGAGCGGCTCTCTTTGGCCATCCAGGAGCTGTACCTTCAGTCCCCTCCTCCCTTAGGTGACAGCTCAGCAGAGAATGAGACTTACATGAGACGGGACCTGCCCTGGCTCAGATGTTTCATATCTCATAGGAGCCAATAGCTCTTGCAGCAGCAGTCTGAGGAACATAATATCCAGAGTCCCCTGAGGGGACAAGACACTGCACAGAGAGAAGTCCAAAGCTATGGCTACCAACCCAGGTATTCAGTCAATGGACACAACTTCCAGCCCAGATGCAATTTGGGGTCATTTTTTTTTTTGAGATGAGGGTCTCTGTCTGTCACCCAGGCTGGAGTATAGTGGCGTGATCTCAGCTCACTGCAACCTCCCCCTCCTGGGTTCAAGTGATTATCCTTCTCAGCTTCCTGAGTAGCTGGCATTACAGGCATATGCCGTCATACCCAGCTAATTTTTGTATTTTTAGTAGAGACGGGGTTTCACCATGTTGGCCAGGCTGGTCTTGAACTCCTGACCTCAAGTGATCTGCCTGCCTTAGCCTCCCAAAGTCCTGGATTACACAGGCATGAGCCACTGCACCCCAGCCTAGGGGTCATTTTTACCACAAGCAGTATTGTCTGGGAACACAGCTGATGGGTCACCTTATCAGAAGGTTAATCCTTTATCCTGAAGGGGGAATGAGTAGAAGTTAAAATTAGGCTTAAATATTAAATTAGATTAGGAGGAGTGGACATGGTGTCTAGGCGGTGAAAACAAATGCAAAGACCCCGAGGTGGGTGGCTTTCCTGGAGTGTTTGAGGAACAGAAAGGAGGCCTGTATGGCTGGAGGAGAGTGAGCATAGGAGGAGGCTGTGTGTGAGAGGTGATGAGGTCAGAGAAGTCCCAGGAGCAGATCACACAAGACCTTACAGAAATACCTAAGGAGGTGAGGCAGATCACTTGAGGCCAGGAGTTCGAGACCAGCCTGACCAACATGGCAAAACCTTGTCTTTACTAAAAATAGAAAAATTAGCCGGGCATGGTGACATGTGACTGTATTCCCAGCTACTCAGGAGGCTGAGGCAGGAGAATTGCTTGAACCCGGGAGGCGGAGGTTGCAGTGAGCTGAGATTGCATGACTACACTCCAGCCTGGTCAACAGAGCGAGACTCTGTCTTGAAAAAAATAAATACATATATAAATAAAAAGAAATAACAAAGGAAGTGAGAATATATTGTGAGTGACTCTAATAAGTAAGGACTAACGCGTTCTCAGCTGCTGATAGCATTATTACTACCAATCAGCTTAGTGATGTTGCTTTTCCCGGCTGGGAAGGCCTGCACTTGTCCCCCGGGGCTCATCCTTCTGTACACTGGGCCAGTGATGGCCGATTGCATCCTTATCTGCAGCACCTTGAGCTGGCACATGTTCTGCTGCTCAAACAGCATTTGCAGGCAGGCCGAGAGGAACATCAGCACGGCAACGAGGTAGCCCTTCCAGGCTGGAGGCTTGGGATCACCAATAAACTCCAGGAAAAGGCTTACAGGGGAAGGAGGGAGAAGGTACAGCTGGTGAGAGGAGGTGCCCAGCTGTGTTGCCTTTGCCCAAATCAGGCCAGGTGTGGAGGATCAGTCGGAGTGGTTAACTTTTTCGCAATCATGATCTCAATTATTCCCCCCACTGTCCATGCTTCTTTCAATCTGACTGCAGCTCCTCAAGATCAAGAGATGGTGTTTGTGTATCCCCTTGTTATGGGCTATATTGTGTCCTCACAAAATTTGTGTCGAAGCCCCAACCCCCAGTGCCTCTGAATGTGACTGTATTTGGAAATAGGGCCTTTAAAGAGACAATGAAGTTAAAATGAGGTCGTTAGGCTGGGCCCTCATCCAGTCCAACTGGGGTCCCTCTAGAAGAAAATGCAGACACACAGGGAGATGGCAGGGCGCACACAGAGGAAAGACCATAGGACGACACAGGGAGGAGGTGGCCAACTGCACGCCAAGGGCAGAGGCCTCAGATGGAACCAACTTGCAGATACCTGATCTGAAACTTCCAGCCTCCAGAATCATGAGAAAAATACATTTCTGTTGTTGAAGCTACTCAGTCTGTGACGCTTTGTTATGGCAGCTGAGCAGACACCACCTGAATCTGGGCTGGCCACAAAACCACCTTTGACCAACAGAGTAGAGTGGAGGTAAAGCTATGCCGGCTCTGAGCCTCAAGAGAAAATGTGGCTTTTGGCCTATTGCTTAGAACCCTCCCAAGCAGCCACATGAACAAGCCTGAGCTAGCTTTTTGGAGGATGGGAACCCACATGGAACAGAAAGCCATCCCAGCTTCAGATACACAACTGCAGGCACATGAGAAAACCCAGCCAAGAAAAGAAGAACCACCCAGCTGAGCCCAGCCCACATTACTGACCCACATTACCATGAACTAAATAAATGAATGCTTGTAATTTTAAGCCACTCACTTTTGGGGCATTTTACAGCAAAAGCTAAATGATGCAGTCAGGTAAGAGCTTGCTTATTTGCCCTTCTGGGGGACAGTCACTTTCTCATTAATCATTTCCCTTACTCAGTATCCTTCTCACCCACCCTCCAGTGTCCCGAGCACCAGATCTATCAGCAGAGGCAGGAAAACTGAAGCCCCCTGACCCTGGAGGGATGCCATTAAGAGACCACCAGCCTTAGCAGAGTACTTGAAGTTTGGACTCACCTAAGCAGCTTGGGGACAGTGAACCTGAAGACATCACTGATGAAGAGGCTGTGTGTCCCAGGAGGAAGGTAGAATGGAACACTTGCCAGATGGCCCTCAGCAGTGAGCCCCACTGGCTTGGCTCTGAGTCCCATTTTATACTCTAGCCAATGGCAGCAAGACCAGGCATTAAAAGCTTGCTTTCCTAACAATGGGCGTGGGTGGGTGTGGATCCAGCGTGGCTCCCTCACCTGTTCCTCCTTATCACCCTGAGTACCCATTTAAGAGGCAGTCACAGGAGTTGTGGGGGAAGGGCAGGAGGGCAGCCCTGAGGCCTCTTAAATGGCCGTAGGAAAGCACACATGTTGAGCACCTACTACGTGCCAGGCACTCCCCAGTCATCCTGAGACCCCGGCAAGCCAAATGTTGTTCCCATTTCACAGATGAGAAAACTGAGGCTCAGAGATGTGAACTTGTCCGAGGGCACACAGCTGAGAAGTAAAAGCTGGGATTCAATTCCATCTCTCTGCCCCCAGAGCCCATGCACTTTTCTTTTCTTTTTTTTTTGAGATGAAGTCTCACTCTTTCACCCAGGCTGCAGTGCAGTGGTGTGACCTCGGCTCACTACAACCTCTGCTTCCTGGATTCAAGTGATTCTCCCACCTCAGCCTCCTGAGTAGCTGGGATTACAGGCAATGCCACCACGCCCAGCTAATTTTTCTATGTTTAGGAGATGGGGTTTCACCATGTTGGCCAGGCTGGTTTTGAACTCCTACCTCAGGTGATCCACCCACCTCAGCCTCCCAAAGTGCTGGGATTATGGGTGTGAGCCAACATGCCTGGCCACTTATCAGTAATTTCAATTCCCATTACAAATCTGTGACCCGGGGCCATGTGCAGACATCAGCTCTTTACATGAGGGAGCTCACTGACTTCCCTGGACCCCCTTGCCAGGTGGGTATTATTAGACTCTTCATTTTACAGAAGGGGAAGGAAGCTGAGGCTCTGAGAGGTGGCGATAGCAGCCTGAGGTCACACAGCAAGGGCAGAGCAGGGACTGGAGCCTAGATCTTGACTTACGGTTCCTAGAGTGTTTCTTTTGCACTAAGGACCCCCAACCCCACCATAATAATAATTAAAAAAAGAAGCATAACAAAAATCCCCTTGTGAGCGCAGTTGGCAAGACCCTTCCAGGCCATGATCTTTGTCTCTCATTGCTGGCCTGATCTGGTGTTTGGTTTGGCATCTATGGAGGGTTGTGGCTCACTTCTGTTACTGAGTGGGCATGGCCTGCTGCTCACAGGTATTTTGGCATTTTGGTCTCAAAGCCAAGAAGATGCCCCTTACATGCAGAGAGCATCCCTGACCACCCTTCCTGTCTGACCCCACCATTTCATTCATTGCCTTCACAGCCTTGCCCATGGTGCCAACCATCTGTCTTGTTAGAACCTCAAGTGAGTAGACTTTGCCTGAGTTTCTACCAAGATGTCCCTAGTATCAAGTCCAGCTCCCGCACATGGTAGGAGCTCAATAAACACTTGTCAAATGAATGGCAAAAGCAGACTGAGTGATATGTGTAAAAGGGCCTAACAAGAGTGCCCAGCACATACTGTTATAAACATTTACAGAAGGAAGGATGGAGCCTGGCTGGGTGGACAGAACTTGGCTTTGGAGCCAGGAGACTATGGTTCCAATGCCTGCTCTGTCTCCTCTCCTCTGAGGCTAAGTGTTTCTATCTGTAAAATGGAGGGGACTGGGAAGTTTTCTTTCTAGCTGGAGATTTTACTCAGTTCTGTTCTAGCTGTTTGCCCGGAGAGTCACTGTGTTCAGCCTGCAGGCTCCATAGCAGGCATTTTCCTCTTCTGGAGGTCTCACCCCCTATCAAGGAAGAGGTCCAGATTGCTGTCTGATATCTGGTCTCTGGACTGAAGGCCATTTAGTGCAGGACTCACAAATGACCGTGGGGGCAAGGCAGGGGGCATGCATGAGTGGCATGGGCAAGGTGTGAGTTGGGGGATACAAAAGGGAGTGGTGGAGGCCGGGTGTGGTGGCTCACACCCGTAATCCCAGCACTTTGGGAGGCTGAGGTGGGAAGATAACCTTAGGTCAGGAATTCAAGACCAGCCTGATAACCTGAGCAACATGGAGAAACTCAGCCTTTAATAAAAAATACAAAAATTAGCTGGATCTGGTGGCAGGCGCTTATGGTCCCAGCTACTTGGGAGGCTAAGGAGGAGAATCATTTGAACCTGGGAGGTGGAACTTTCAATGAGGCAAGATGGTGCCACTGCACTCCAGACTGGGTGACAGAAGCAGAGAGAAGGAGGAAGGGAGGGAGGGAGGGAGGGAAGGAAGGAAGGAAGGAAGGAAGGAAGGAAGGAGAGAGGGAGGGAGAAAGAAAAAGAAAGAGAAAGAGAGATAAAGAAAGGAAGAGAGAAAGAAAAGAGAGAAAGAAAGGAAGGAAGGAAGATAAAAAGAAAGAAAGAGAGAAAGAAAGGAAGGAAGGAAGATAAAAAGAAAGAAAGAAAGAGGCTGGGCGCGGTGGCTCATGCCTGTAATCCCAGCACTTTGGGAGGCCGAGGTGGGCGGATCACAAGGTCAAGAGATTGAGACCATCCTGGCCAACATGTGAAACCCTGTCTCTACTAAAATTACAAAAATTAGCTGGGTGTGGTGGCATGCGCCTGTAGTCCCAGCTACTCAGGAGGCTGAGGCAGGAGAATTGCTTGAACCCGGGAGGTGGAGGTTGCAGTGAGCTGAGATCGGGCCACCACCCTCCAGCCTGGCACCTGGCAATGGAGCAAGACTCTGTCTCAAAAAAAAAAAAAGAATAAAACACTAAAGAAAGAAAGAAAGAAAGAAAGGAAGGGGAGAGAGAAAGAAAGAGAAAGAAAAGAGGAAGGAAGGAAGGGAGGGAGGGAGGGAAGGGAGGAAGATGAGAGATAAAAGAAAAAGATACATGTACGCATATGCTCATTGCAGCATGATTCCCAATAGCAAAGACATGAAACCAACTTAAATGCCCATCGATGGTAGACTGATAAAGAAAATGTGGTACATATACACCATGGAATATGATGGAGCCATAAACAGAATGAGGTCATGTCCTTTGCAGCAACATTGATGAAGGTAAAAGCCATTATCTTACATGAACTAACAGAGGAACAGAAAACCACATACTACATGTTCTCATAAGTAGAAGGTCAACATTGAGTACACATGGACACAACAGACATTGGGACTTATTTGAGGATGGAGGGAAAGAGGAAGGTCAGGACTGAAAAACTACCTATCAGGTACTGTGCCTACTGCATAGGTGACTAAATAATCTGTACACCAATCCCCAGTGACACCTATATAATAAACATGCACCGGTACCTCTGAACCTAAAATAAAAGTTTAAAAAAAAAAAACTGATAAACTAAATCAAAAGAAAGCATAAGGAAAGGAATATGTGAGATAAAAACAGAAAAATGTAGATATAATACATACTTTGTTACCTTGAAAAAAGGAAATAGACAAATTAGTAAGAAAGGAAATAAGCATAAAAGCAAAAAAAGACAAGAAAAAAATTATAAGTTAACTCTATTAGAAGGGACTATTTTGCACAACTCTATGCAAATACATTTGAAATCTGCATTGATTACTATCCAATACAACTTATTTTTATTTATTTATTTATTTTTTATTTTATAAGCCTACAGCACCCGGTATTCCCAGGTGGTCTCCCATCCAAGTACTAACCAGGCCCGACCCTGCTTAGCTTCCGAGATCAGATGAGATCGGGTGCATTCAGGGTGGTATGGCCGTAGACACAACTTCTAAATCATAAAAATGTCCTACATCTGCACTGTTCAATATATAGCCACTAGCTATGTGTGTTGAGTGAATACTTGTACACTTAAATGTGGCTCATGTGACTGAGAAACTAAATTTTTTTCTAATTATCAATTTATTTAATTTCTAATTATAATTTCATTATAATTAGTTTAAATTTGAACAGTCTCATGCAGCTAGTGTCTATTGTATCAGAAAGCATAGAAGAAGATGAAATTGAAATTTTCTTGACAGTGTTATTTACCAAAGTTAAATCCAAAAGAGTATTTATTTAAAAAAAAAAAGCTTAAACAGACCAACTCTATAAAAGAAATAAAGTTATTAAAGAATCTCATTCTCTCCCTCTGACACACACACATACACACACACATACACACACACACACACACACACACAGGTGTCACAAGGAAAAGGAAAGCTCTTCTTTATAACACAGAACAGGACTTTGACAAATTACTACTCATGGCCCAAATCCTGCTGCAGACTATTTTCCTGCAGTCCATGAGCTAATAATTTTTACACAGCTAATGAAGAAATGGAATATGTAACAGAGACCATATGTGGCCCACAAAGCCTAGAATACTTAGAATGTGGCTCTTTATTGGAAAAATCTACCCACCCCCTGATCTAGAAAAATGCCTGAAATTTAAAATCACCGTTTTGCAAATACCACCAAGGTAATATGAGATTCTGGCATGAAATTACTCCTAACACTATACACTAACATATTGTTAGGAAAAGGACACTCATATATCTCTATTACCCACCAAATGTTCATTAAGTACAGAATTTAGAATGAAAAGATGAAACTTAGCTTCACAAATATTGAGATAAAGTGATATTATAAACTTCCTGATGTAATGCAGTGGGAAAGACAATATTTGCCTAAACATTTTATCTAATCCAGAAGAACAGTTAGATGAATCCAGTTTGAGAAATATTCTGTGAGACAATTAGTCTGGACTCTTTAAAAATGTCAAGGTTGTGAAAGATGAGGGAAAAGGGGGAGGGGAAGCAATATTCTAGACTGATGAAAATAAGAAACATGACAAAAAAAAATCCAATATATGATCCCTGACTAACATAAAGAATATTTGAGAGCAAGTGGAGACATTTAAATGTAGACTGTATACTACATAATATTAATTATCAGTAGCAAATATCTTGTGATTGCTATCGTAGTAATATAAAAGAATGTGCTAATTTTGGGAAAAATTCCTTAAGCGTTTTTGTATAATCTTGATGTCTGCAATTTGCTTTCAAGCAGTTCAGAGCTCCCCAAAATGTGAGTGTGTGCATGTATATGTATGTGTGTGTAAGAGAGAGAAAATGAGTGTGTATGTGAAGAGGAAAAGAGACATAGAGACACACAAAGCCAATCCCAGAAAATGTTAATAATTTGCGAATCTAAATAAAGGGCACATGTGTCTTTACGGTACTTCTTTTTCAACTTTTCTGTGTTTGAAGTTAAAAGTTGGAAGAATTTTTTTTTAAAGGCACTTGTTTATTCAGGGTGAACATGATCTTCAAATTTATTTGCTAGATGTTGGTTTCCTGTAGTCTTTAATACTTTTGTGCCACCTGATTGCCTTATGATTAAAATAAACTTAGCTATGAAAGAAAACCTGTCTGTGTAGCCATAAGCCAAACAATTGCTTCACTGAATAGGAAAAGAAAGTATGAAGTTTATTGGCAAGTGATATTGTTATAAATTGTATTCTCCTAATACAGTATAACCAATTATTACCTTATAATGTTAGTCAGCATCTACTAATAAGCAGAGACAAACAGGCAGTATTTATACACAATTACACTGAGACCAATTCCTTATAGCCTGAAAAACAATATATCAAACATTAATAGAAGATACAGGAGGTGTTTTTTCATGATTTACAGGGCAAGAAATCACACTATCTTCTTCTATTAGATGATTAACTATTCTGGGAAACATATATTCAGGTTTACAGTTATAATAGACAAGAATACAAGGTGCATAAGCAACCCTGTCATCTTTCATTATTACAGTCTTGCCAATCTGGAATGCAGCAAAAAATGACCCAAGTAGATAGGGGCATTGGCTTAAGAGGATGAAGACCAGAGTTATGGCTTCAGCGCTGCTTCTAAATAGCCCCAATATTTTTTGGGAAATCACTTCCCTTCTCTGAGCTTTAGTTTCCTCATCTATCAAATGTGGCAGTTGAATTGAATTAAGATTGTTGGACCTGCAAGATCAAGGGCTATTTATTCTTCAAGGACTGGGAGATGAGATGGCATTTTAGAACAATTTCATAAGAAATAAAAATTTAATGTGATGTGAATATTAGTCATTAGAATTCGATGGGACACAGGGAGAGGAGACCAAGCAATAGCTACAAATTATCAGCTTCAGGGAATCACTCCCTTCTAAGACCTAGGGGCTGCACTTGGTGGGGGAGAGACACTTCGCCAGGGGCCCAGAATGTTTTGGATGAAGAATGGCCACAAGAGGACGGATGGAAATTATACCGGGCCCAGAAGATTTCCATTGACTCCTTATGTGCTACAAGTTTTCTTTCAAAACCCACAAAAATCTTTATATTTTTTCTGGATTATACTTTTTAAATGAATTCTAGAAAGAACTAATATTTGGCAACCAGGTAGCAACAGAAATTGAAAAGTCCCCCCAGAAATAGGAGAGTAAACTCTGAGGAAGTAAATCCAGAAATACCCCAAAACTATGAAATTGGGGTGTATAGAGCATCCCTTCATTAAACTCCATCTTAGAAAAATACTGTATTTTATATTTCATGTGGGACTTTGCCAACAAGGATATTTTGCTTAACGAACAAATAAAAATGTAAAGACTGCATCCAACCAGGTAAGGACATAACAAGCACACTCTTCTACTATAGGTTCTCACCAGAGGACTCTAGGACTAAAAACAAACAACAACAACAACAAAAGGCAGACCCTCAGCCTCTCCAAACAGCCACCCATGATAAGCACTTGGCATCCATCTCTAAAGGCTCTGCCACATCAAAGACTCCTCCTTGGGAAACCAATGGACCAGACCAGGAATCCTTTTGTCTTCTTCGCTTCCACTGGGACTTTCTCATTTACCCTTTCTCCTATCTCCTCTTGATATTAAGTGCTACCTTGTCTGTTGTGGCATGTTTAACCTATAATATTTATATATTGGTTAAATATCCTATTATGTATGGTATGCAATACAGACTGACTTGTCGAATGGATTGAGTCTGTGTGCCCATGGCTCTGACTACGGAATGAATGGGAAGTGCTAAGGAGAACTGTCTCCTTGGGAAATCCATGTAGCTCATGGCTTGTGTGATTAGAAATTCTCTGAAGAAGTCAGAGAATTATTATGAGTTCTTCTTCAATAGAAGTCCCACATGTGGAAAGACACACACGTGTGAACCAGGATACCTCTAACCTTGCACTGCTGATGACATGGGGCTTTGAGAAAAAATTGCCTAAACTACTGAGGACATAGATGCCACCAAGTGAGGTATGGGTTAAATCAATCGGAGTAAGACCACAGGTGAGTAGAATGCTTTGAAAATTGATTATTGGATTAACTCTGAGTTAATTTGGAACACTTGTCAGTCTATTCAGTTGTGTGTGTCTGATTTTTTTAGGTACATAGGCAAATTTTCTTTCCTAAATAGGCATAGTCTCCAGAACATTACTGAATCTTCCTTTGATTATTTTACATTTTGCAATATCTCTGAGTCAGTATTTTAAACATCATTACCTCTGCATAGGGATTGTGAATATGGAATGTGAACATTGGATTGAATCTGTAGAGGACTCATGAATCTCTGGAAGGTGATTTTTGGAGGGACATAAATCTTAAGTGTCAATGAGTTTCTACTCTATCTCTTTCTCATGAAATATGAGTATAGCAACAACAACAACAATGAAAATTAAGTTAATTGAGGATTCTGGTTAGTTTAGGTTCATAAATTTATCAAATTCTTACTGTATTTTGCTTTAAATCAAAGTGAATGAAATTAAATCTATATCCCCTAGTCTAATTCCCTTTAGTAAGACCACATTCTTTCAACAGCTATTAGAGGAACCTTTTTTTTTGCCCACACATTTTCAATGAAGTTTCTGGAGCTTACAACACACAGGCCATTATTTAAACTATAAGAATTCAGAAGCAGAAATTCTACTCACTATTGAACTTCACTGAGGTGGCTGACATGGTGTTTAAATTCTAATTCTACTGTAGAGCAACCCAGGTGGAAAAGTTGAGGACAAATCATATGTATTGTTTGTACTGGGAAACTTCATCATTAACAGAGTCTTTTATACACAACAGCAAGTTCTGTCTAAGATGTTTATGCTCCCAGGAGTTTTTCCTAGCATTCTTCCATTAGTGGATATGTACACAGAGCAGTGTTTCCAAACTGAGTGGCATTGACATTCATTTCTGATAATGTTCAGAAGCATGTGTAAAATTTCGAAACATTATTAGAAATTAACAATGGGGCACCATCCTCCAGTATGCAATGTGCATGCTAAATCAATGTCCATTATTTGATGCACTATCCCTCAAAGAAAAAATATGTGGGTCTCAGAATTAAGGCATGGAAGCCACAGTGGCTCCTGTTACTGTCACCCCCAGTAACCCACTTCGGGAATGTGTGCTTCCCATTTCCACAATTCTGGGCACCACAGGTGTAGAGAACTCTTCTACCAGCAGATAGAAAATACAGCTGCCACTTCAACATTTTGGGCACCTTGTGTCCAGGGCCAACAAGAAAAAAATGGATTAGGGATAATTGCCATCCTGGAAAAGGTACATGGCCTAGTCATCAGGAGGAAAGCTGCTATTACACATTAGAGAAGTGAGCAATCAGCTTAACACCAAGGTGGTTGGCACACGTTAGTATTCCATCATCTACTTTAAATCATAATCCCATAATTGGCATAGCAATAGCCTAAGAAAAGTAAACATGAACTTGGTCACCACAGGAAGGAAAGTGTGGGCTACCCACAAAGTTAGCATCCTTCTACCATTATAAGAACTAAGGTAAAGGGCTCTAGAAAGAATCAGAGTTTAGCCTTGAGCTCTGCCTCCCCAGTAGCAGCTGGGGTTGCAATTTGTCCTACTAACCTTTTCCCTTATAACCTTACAAGTTTCTCCAAAGAGAAAGTCCCACCAGAGTCCTAAAGGAGCCACTCTGAGAACTTATATGAGACAAACAGCCACAGAAATATGGAGGAATTGTCATGAATACTGCAGTGCCCAGATCTCTCTGCCCTATTCCCTTCAAGACTCAAGGACATATACCCCGAGCTGGGTATGACCTCACTGAAAGAGATTACTTCTTCTCCAGTGAATCCCTACCCAAGCACTGGGGATAAACATCCAGCTTCTCTCCACAAAGAGGAACAACCCTGCGAGGCTACCCAAGCCTCAGGGCTCCCTTTGGAGTCAGCTGCGTCCCTGCTGTGATGCCTCACAGCCCGAAATCCCTTCCTACGCCCAACTCTAATTCTTCCCTTTCCCCCACACCCCAAGTGCTGAGCCCAAGTCCACTCCCTAAGAAACATCCTTCACACTCATTTCCATCTGAGTCTGTTTCTGCGGTAGACAGTCTACAACAAATTTTAAGTATCCCTGGCATACTAACAGCAAAAAGTTAATATTGTTATTTTACTTGGGACAAATTTTTTCTATAGTTTTGCAGTATTTTTTCTCTTAGTGTCTTCTAAGAGCAAAGAAAATTCTTCAATCAAATGTGTTTATATCCCAACAAGAGCTATACTACACAAAATTATTTTTAAATATATAAGACATCTTTGATTCCTCCAATATAAATATATGTTTAACATGGCCAAAAAATGTTAAGACAAACAGAAAAAAAGAAAATTTGATTATGGAATAAAATATTTGGGTATTTGAAGCAAAGAAATGGCTAAAATGTTAATTGTACTTAATTGGCATATAACCTGAGATTTATCCAATATATCAGAAATCAAGTGACTTCTACACTACGATCAGATTGTAATACCATTTACTAGCCTGCCTTTCTTGTTTTCTTCTCCCTTTGTTTGCTCATCTCTTCATCTGTGGAATCTGTTTTTAACCCTGAAATCCCAGTAGCTGTACTTTCTTACCCACTGTTGTTTATCTCTGAAACCTGTTTACCACCCTGGATGTGCCTGCCTCTTTATTAGCTATCTTCTGACTCGAGGCATCTGCTGCCTAGTCCTGCAGTATCTAGCAGTGTCCAGTATCTGCCTTAGACTCCTTGGCCTGGGTAAATTTTATTTCTTCTTAATGGAGAATGCAATGGAGTCACAGCTTACTCCTCTAACATTATTCTATTAGATGAAGAAAAAATATATAGATCACTGATAATACTCTGGTAAATCTTATCAGATTAGGAAAAAAAATATGTGTCTAAAAAATGCCTCATTGCTGTTTTTTTTTTTCCCCAGCATTTAAATGAATCACTGTGAAGTGTTTGGCTTTCATTTAAGGTAATACATTATTCAAATCAGTGCTGTGTTTAAATATAAAAGTTTCAATTAGCTTAGCAAGATGCTGACACTTTAAAAGGCATGAGGGAAAGGTCATTCCTGCTCATTGAAGGAACTAACTGGAAGACTCCCCTGCATGATTTAAAGGATTAATTTTCCTTGATCTTTAATTTTTGTTGGTTATTATACATAATTCTTTGTAATTTTTTTACCAATAATATTTGTATATTTTTATGGCATACATGTGATACTTTGATACATTCATGGAATGTATAATGATCATCAGGTTATTGATCAGGTATTTAGGATATTCATCACCTCAAATATTTATCATTTATTTGTGTTGGGAATATTTCAAATCTTCTAGCTATTTTGAAATACATATTGTTAATTATAGTCACCCTACTGTGCTATCGAACACAGGTATTTATTTCTTCTAACTAATGTTTGCAACCATTAACTAACCTCTTTTTATCCCCCTCCCACACACATAAACCCATCCCAGTCTCTAGTAACCATCATTCTACACTCTACCTTCATGAGGTCGGCATTTTTAGCTCCAACATATGAGTGGTACTTGTCAGGGTCTGCCTTATTTCTCTTACTTTAATGGCCTCCAGCTTCATCCATCTTGCTGCAAATGAAAGGATTTTTATTCTCTCTTATGGCTGAATAGAATTCCCTTGAGTATATATAGCACATTTTCTTTACCATTCATCTGTTGATGGACATGCAGGTTGACTCAATATTCTAGCTATTGTGAACAGTGCTGCAAAAAACATGGGGATGCAGGTCTCCCTTTGATATACTGATTCCTTTTCTTTGGATAAATACCCAAGAGTGGAGTTTCTGGATCATATGGTAGTTCCATTTTTAGTTCTTTGAGAAACCTTTATACTGTTTACCTTCATAGCTATACTAAATTACACTCCCATCAACAGTATGTAAGTGTTCCCTTTTCTCTGCATCCTTGCAAGCATTTATTGTCTTTTTAGTAATAGCTCTCCT
This sequence comes from Ateles fusciceps, assembly GCA_036589455.1. Taxonomy (NCBI): domain Eukaryota; kingdom Metazoa; phylum Chordata; class Mammalia; order Primates; family Atelidae; genus Ateles; species Ateles fusciceps. Next base: position 19,624 of record JAZHEH010001442.1, read on the forward strand.
AACTGGGAAAGATGACAACCCTGATGATTAGCGATGCTGAGCATTTTTTTCATAGACCTGTTGGCCATTTGTACTTTAATTCTTATGAATGAAAAGCACACATACAATATAACCCAGTCAGTTAGGCATGGATATGATAACTAAGAGATCGACTCACCCTGGGAAGTGGCAGGACCTGACCTACGCAAATGCCATATCGTCCTGAAACCTTCTTCCAGAACTATTTTAATGTGACTACCTCTGTTTCCACTCTTTCATACTCTTTCTATTTACATATTTCCCCCACTTTCATGTTCCTAAGCACTCCATTTTAATCTCAGTGCATGACTGATTTTCAGCTTTGCTATTCTATGTGAGCATTGACCCTAAAAGGGATTTCCAATCTGTTTAGCTACTAGATGATGATACAGAATAGAGAAATAAACATAACATTGAATTCATGTAACTGTATTAGCCTTTTACAAATCAGATCAACCATGGCAATGAACTCTCACCATGCACTAATACAATCACAATTTCAATAACTTATAATCTGAGAAAAGGAACTGGCAAACCACATTTTAATTATACAGGTTCATCATGACACATTTCTCATGTGACATTTTAAAATTTGTTCACATAATTAATACAGACAAGAAGGTTGTAATAAATTTTAACCTGATATATTATACCAGCATACTTTTGTTTCAGCATATTTCTTCCTATCCTACTGGACATTTGTAAGAATATCCCTGGGGTCAGATGTATTCATACTCCTTCATTTACTAAGCTGTACAAGTATTTTTAAATATATTACTTTAATATGTTACCAATGAGAGAACAAATTAGTCAGTAAACAAATGAATAGCTGAAAATATTACTGCGTATTGGTGGATTTCATATTTGCTTCCAGGTTGCAATATATAGAAAGGTAGAGAGTAACTTAGAAATTAAAACCTGTTAAATTCAGGAACATGCTGGAGAATTTTAAAAGTTGGACAGTTACAAAGATGTAAAACCATGTTTCATTTGTGAAAAATAAAAGTTCCTAATAAGAGCATTAAAAATGTGAAGATGAATTTCTATCACTTGTGTTTTGACAGATCTTAAATTCAGTATTGTCACTGTGCTTTCTCTTGGCAACAGTTCTAGTGGTGAATCTAGTTTTAAAACTCATAAGACATGCTCAACCTTTTCACATTCTCGTCATCATGGTTCTCTACCAAGTTGGATGCTTGAGAAGAAATGCTATTTAATCAGTTGTCTATGTTTTTTTAAAAAAGCAAAATTTAAAAACTGCCCCTTAAAAAGTACTCCCACACATATTAGCATATCCGATCATCTAAAGACAATTTATTTGGGACAGATATCATCCCAATTTATAGTTGAGGATACTAATATCAGAGAGCTTTGGACTTGCCCAAGGTCACACAGTTTTAATTCTGAAAAGCTTCCAATATCATGTTTAGCTTTTATACCACCATACAACTGCTACAATTGGAGCAAATGTGCTTTGTTTGCACTGGTATCACTAAGCCATGGAGCAGTGTCTCACATCCAGTAGTTTAATGAATCTTTTGTAAATGAATGACCAGAGAAATGATTAAATGTCTGAGTCACTGTTGGGTCCTGTAAGAGAGATGATTTAGCTACCTTTTGGCAGGAAATGAATCCTTGCAGCTCATTACAGTGGCACCTACAGCTCTAGAGATCTCATAAATTTTGAAGATTCCTAAAACATAAACACCTGAAGTCCCAGTTGTAAGCTTCATTTAGAAATTCCCACCTCTTCAATGTGAGTCAAGTTAAGTTGGATATAACTGTGAGACATTTCACATAAACGTCATGGTAACCCCAAGGCAAATATCTATAGTAGATACAAAATAGAGAAAAACAAAACAATCAAAGCATACTGCTACAGAAAATTACATAATTACAAAGAAAGACTGCAAGAAGGAAAGAAAGGAATAATCTACAAAATATCCAGAAAACAATAAATAAAATATCTATAGTAAATCTTTACCTATCAATAATTACTTTAAATATAATGGTCTAAAATTAATAAACTATACAGAGCAGCTACATAAATTTATAACAGGACCCAACTACATGCTCTCTAAAAAAGACTAATTTCACTTGTAAAGAAACACATAGTCTGAAAAGGAAATGATGAAAATAGATATCGATACAAATGGAAATCAAAATAGAGGAGTAGCTATTTACCAGATAAAATAGCCTTTATATTCAAAACAGTAAAAAAAGAAAATATAACAATTCCCATACAAATGGAAATCAAAATAGAGCAGGAGTAGCTATTTATCAGATAAAATAACCTTTATATTCAAAAGTGTAAAAAAAGAAAATATAACAATTATAAATACATATGCAACACTCAACATCAGAGCACCTAAATGTATAAAGCAAATATTAACAGATCTGAAGGGAGAGATAGACAGCAGTACAATAATTGTAGGAGATTTCAATATCACACTTTCAGCAAAAGGAAGATGATCCAGGAGAAAATTAATAAGAATATGTTGGACTTCACCTATACTTTTTTGTTCACCTATAGTTTCAATCAAATGGACCTAAGAGATATATGTAGAACATTCACAGGATACATATTCTCCTCAAGCCCACATGAAACATTATCCAGGATAGATCATATGTTAGATCACAAAACAAGTTTAACAAATTTAAGATTAAAAATATATCAAAATCTTTTCTGACTACAATGGTATAAAAGAAGAAATTAATAACAAGAAAAAAAGACCTGGAATATTCTCAAATATAAGAAATCAAAAACCATGCATCTCAACAGCCAATGTGCCAAAAAAAAAAAAAAAAAAGAAAAAAGAAATCATAAGGAAAATTTTTAAATATATAGAGAAAAAAATGGAAAGAAAACATGCCAAAACTTACTTATGGGACACAGCAGAAGCAGTTGTAAAAGCAAAGTTTATAGCAATAAACATGTACATCTAAAAGAAGAACAAATATCACAAATAAACACCTCAACATTATACCTAAAGGAACTAGAAAAAGAAGAACAAACTAAGCCCAAAATTAGCAGAAGGAAGGAAACAATAAGGATCAGAGCAGAAATATATCAAATCAGAATAGAAAAACTGTAGGAAAAATATCAATAAAACCAAGAGGTGGGTTTTTTTTTTTTTTGCAAAAATAAACAAAAATGAAAAATCCTTAGCTAGACCAACTAAGGCAGACAGAAGATTCAAATAAATGAAGTCACAGGCCAGGTGCTGTGGCTCACGCCTATAATCCCAGCACTTTGAGAGGCCGAGGCTGGCAGTAATGAGGTAAGGAGATCAAGACCTTCCTGGTTAACATGGCGAAATCCCACCTCTGCTAAAAATAAAAAAAATTAGTCAGGTGTAGTGGTGCACTCCTGTAGTCCCAACTACTCAGGATGGTGATGCAGGAGAATTGCTTGAACCTGGGAGACGGAGGTTGCAGTGAGCTGACATGGCACCACTGCACTCCAACTTGGGCAACAAAGTGAGACTCTGTCTCAAAAAAGAAATAAAGAAAGGAAGAAAGAAATCACAAATTAGAGAGGAGACCTTACAACAGATGCCTCAGAAATGAAAAAGATCATAAGGGACTATTATAAACAGTCATATGCCAACATTAAATAACCTAGAGAAAATGCATAAATTTCTAGCAACACACAACCTAGTAAGATTGAATCAAGAAGAAACAAAAAGGTTCAACAAACCATTAACAAACAAAGTTGAAGTAGCAACCATTTACTGATTAGGAGATCCTTTCCCCCATTGCTTGTTTTTGTCAGGTTTGTCAAAGATCAGATGTTTGTAGATGTGTGGTATTATTTCTGAGGCCTCTCTTCTCCATTAGTCTGTGGGTCTATTTTGGCAACAGTACCATACTGTTTTGATTACTGTAGCCTTGCAGTACAGTTTGAAGTCAGGTAGCATGACACCTCCAGCTTTGTTGTTTTTGCTTAGGATTATCTTGGCTATACAGGATCTTCTTTGATTCTATATGAAATCTAAAATAGTTTTTTTTTTCTAATTCTGTAAAAAACATCTATGGTAGTTTGATGGGAATAGCATTGAATCTAAAAATTACTTTGGGCAGCATGGCATTTTCATGATATTGATTTCTCCTATCCATGAGGATGGAATGTTTATCTATTTGTTGGTGTCCTCTCTTATTTCCTTGAGCAGCTGTTTGTAGTTCTCCTTGAAGAGGTCCTTCACATCCCTAGTGAGCTGTATTCCTAGGTATTCTCTTTGTAGCAATTGTGAATGGGTGTTCATTCAAGATTTGGCTCTTTGCTTGCCTATCATTGGTACAAAGGAAGGCTTGTGATTTTTGAAGATTGATTTTGTACCCTGAGACTTTACTGAAGTTGTTTATCAGATCAAGAAGTTTTGGGGCTGAGACAATGGGGTTTTCAAAATATAAAATCATGTCATTTGCAAACAGAGACAACTTGACTTCCTCTCTTCCTATTTAAATACCCTTTATTTCTTTCTCTTCCTTGATTACCCTGGCCAGGATTTCCAATACTATGTTGAATAGGAGTGGTAAGAGAGGGGCATCCTTGTCTTGTACCAGTTTTCAAAGGAAATGCTTCCAGCTTTTGCCCATTCAATATGATGTTGGCTGTGGGTTCGTCATAAATAGCTCTCGTTGTTTTGAGATATGTTCCATGCAAAGACACAAGCAGGCTCAAAACCAAGGGATGGAGGAAAATTTACAAAGCAAATAGAAAGCCAAAAAAAAAAAAAAAAGTAAGAGTTGCAATCCTAGTCTCTGACAAAACAGACTTTAAACACAGATAAAAAGACAAAGAAGGGCATTACATAATGCTAAAGGAAACAATTCAACAAGAATAGCTAAGTATTCTGAATATGTATGCACCCAAAACAGAAGCACCCAGATTCATAAAACAAGTTCTTGAGCCTAAGACCTACACAGACACTTAGGCTTCCATACAGTAACAATGGATGACTTCAACACCCCACTGTCAAGACTAGACAGATCAACAAGACAGAAAATTAACAAGGATATTCAGGACTAAACTCAGCTCTGGATCAAGTGGACCTAGTAGAAGTCTACAGAACGCTCTACCCCAAATCAACAGAATATACATTCTTTTCAGTGCCACATGACACTTATTCTAAGATCAACCACATAATTGAATTAAACCACTCCTCAGCAAATGCAAAAGAACCGAAATTATAACAAATAGTCTCTCAGACCACAGTGCCATCAAATTAGAACCTAGGATTAAGAAACTCACTCAAAACCACACAGTTTCATGGAAATTGAACAACTTGTTCCAGAATGACTCCTGGGTAAATGATGAAATTAAGGCAGAAATAAAGAAGTTCTTTGAAACCAACAAGAACAAAGAGACAACATACCAGAATCTCTGGGATACAGCTCAAGTGGTGTTAAGAGGGAAATTTATAGCACTAAATGCCCACATAAGAAAGTTAGAAAGATCTCAAATTGACAACCTAACATCACAACTAAAAGAACTAGAGAGGCAAGAGCAAACTAATCCAAAACTAACAGGAGACAAGAAATAACTAAGATCAGACAAGAATTGAAGGAGATAGAGACATAAAAAACCCTCCAAAAAAGTCGATGAATCCAGGAGCTGGTTTTTTGAAAAAATTAACAAAATAGATAAACCCTAGCTAGACTAACAAAGAAGAAAAGAGAGAAGAATCAAACAGACACAGTAAAAAAAGTATTAAAGGAGATATCACCATGGACCCCACAGAAATACAAACTCAGAGAATACTATTATTACCTCTATGCCAATAAACTGGAAAATCTAGAAGAAATGGATAAATTCCTGGACACATACACCCTCCCAAGAATAAACCAGGAAAAATTCAAATCCCTGAATAGACCAATAACAAGTTCTGAAATTGAGGCAGTAATTAATAGCCTACCAACCAAAAAAACCTAGGACCAGACAGATACACAGACCAATTCTACCAGAGGTACAAAGAGGAGCCTGTACCATTCCTTCTGAAACTACTCCGAACAACTCAAAAGGAGAGACTTCTTTCTAACTCATTCTATGAGGCCAACATCATCCTAATACCAAAGCATGGCAGACACACAACAAAAAATACAAATCTTCAGGCCAATGTCCCTGATGAACATCAATGTGAAAATCCTCAATAAAATACTGGCAAACCGAATCCAGCAGCACATCAAAAAATTTATCCACCATGATCAAGTTGGCTTTATCCCTGGGATGCAAGGCTGGTTCAACATATGCAAATCAATAAACATACCACATAAACAGAACCAAGGAGAAAAACAACATGATTATCTCAATACATGCAGAAAAAGCCTTTGATAAAATTTAACATCCCTTCATGTTAAAAACGTGCAAAAAACTAGATATTGATGGAACATATCTCAAATTCTTCTTAAACTTTTCTAAAGTTTAGAACTAGAGGGAATACTGTCAAATCCATTTTTGTGGCCAGCATCATTCCTATGTCAAAGCCAGACACAGTAAGAAAACTACAGGCCACTGTCTAATATGAACATAGATGGAAAAATCATCACTAGGACACCAGCAAAATGAACTCAATAACACATCAAAAAAATTACATATAATGACCAATTTGGATTTATCCCTGTCTCAACACTGTTTTTATCATGAAACAATGGTAAAGAGGCTGAAGAGACAACTTAAATACTGGAAGAATAGATTTACCAACCATAGTCTCTCTTAAAAGTTTAATACCTAAAATATGTAAGGAATTCAAACAACCCAATAGCAAAACAAAATAATAATCTGATTAAAAAATAGGTAAAGGACCTGAACAGATTTATCTCCAGAGAAGACATAAAAATGGCCAACAAGTATATGAAAAGGTGCTCAACATCACTAGTCATCAGGGAAATACAAATCAAAACCACAATGATTTATCCCCTAACGTCTGTTGGGATGCTTATTATGAAAAAGACAAGAGATAAGTGGTGGTGAGGATGTAGAGAAAAGGAAACATTTGTAAACTGTTGGTAGAAATGTGGATTTATGTAGCCACTTTGGAAAACTTCGCAGAGCTTCCTAAAAGAAATTCAATGTAGAACTACCATATGACATAGTAATCCCTCTTCTGGATATATCCCCCAAAGAAAATGAAATCACCACCTTACAAGGATATCTGCATATCCATGCTTATTGTAGAATTATTCTCAATAGCCAAGGTAGGGAAACAACCTAAGTGTCTACTGATAGAGGAATGGATAAAGAAACCATGGTATACATATACGACAGAATACTATCTGGCCTTAAAGAAGGAGATCCTGCCATTTTCAGCAACATGGGTGAACCTAGATGACTTTATGTTCAGTAAAATAAGCCAGATATAGAAAGAAAAATACTACATGAACTCACTTATATGTGGAATCTTAAAAACATAATAATAAACACAAAGCAGAGTAGAATGGTAGTTAGGAAAGGTACAGGAGAAATGGGAGATGTAGGCCAAAGGGTACGAATTTTTTATTTACACAGGTTGAATACGTGTAGAGAACTTGCATACAGCATAAGCACAATAGCTGATGATATTGCATTGTATATACTAGAGATTTTTTAAAACAATAAATTTTAGATACTCTTACCACACACACACACACACACACACACACACACACACACACACAAATGCAAAAAGGAAAGGTAACTATGGAAGAGAATATAGTAATTTATTAATGTATTTGATTGTTATAAGCACTTCACCATGCAGATGTACACGAAAACATGTTGTACACCTTACATTTATACAATAAAATATTACTCATCATTATTATTACTGAGAAATAAAATTATTTTTCATAGAAACGTTAAAGTATAAATTATATTAAGATAACTGTATACATATTTCAAATATTTCTCAGTATTAATTTTTAATATGGTGAATATTAATAGAACCCACATAAATAATTACTAAAAATAAAAATGTCTGCCCTATTCTACTGAGAGTTCTTCAGGGAAAATATTCTAGTAGTCCAGGCTAATTTGTTTTTAACTCTATAAATAGTTTTTGTGGACATAATTACCAAGTCAAAAAAGAATTTGCCTATGAATCATCGATTATTTCAATGTCCCAGGCATCTCTAAAAATAAGCTGCAAGACAACCTGAACCTGGAAAAGAATTGAAAATTTCCCCATTCAGATGTATTCTTTTTGTTCACTGGTAACTGTAGGCATTTTTAGAAATCAAGTTGCATTCCAGATGTTCATTGCATTCAATAGTATGGATGTCATGAAAATGTTCCCTTATTTATCTGTATGCCTAATCATTAAACTGTAGTATGAAGTAAATACTCAATAAATGACTTTAAATACTCCTCTCTACTTACTGCAGATTTGAGTGTGATTATTTAAATGTCACCCAATGAGGCAGAGTAGGATGATTACCAACCAGCTGCCCATCTAATATATTCCTCTTGAAAGGCATAAAAACTCATGTGTTTGCAGGTAAGAAGCATGATATAATTACTTCATTTTACTTTAATAAAGTATGCTTCAGTTTACTACTGTGAGCCAGGGAGGAGTGAAGAGGAAGTGGAATGGACTAAAAACTGAGAAATAAGCACAGCTAAGAATACAGCCAGAGAAGTTGTAGTTCTGAAATTGGCTACTTTCTCTCAAAGACTAAGAGACTTTCTTTCTCATACAGATTAGCTTATTTTTCACACAAAGCTGGAAGGGGACATTTGGGGATTAAAAAAAAAATCACACACTGGTGTATAGGAAGAAAAATTTAACAATAAAGTGAGACCCCTAGATCTTTCACACTGATATGAATTAAAACATAAGACATGTCTATCCTGACAAAGACCAAGTACACAATTATATAAGCCAATATTCATCATTTTTCTCAATATCATCATCCACTGAGTGTTTACTGTATGCCAACAAGTTAAGTGCTTTTGAGGCAAGCTCACAAAACCTTTATGAGTCAGATACTTTTATGAGTCCCTTTCTTCAAATGAAGAAGAAATTAAAGCCTACAGAAGTTGTAAATATCTGGTCCAAAGTGGCTAAGTAATCAAAACAGCATGGTACTGGTACCAAAACAGAGATATAGACCAATGGAACAGAACAGAGGCCTCAGAGGCAATGCCACACATCTGCAACCATCTGATCTTTGACAAACCTGACAAAAACAAGCAACAGGGAAAGGATTCCCTGTTTAATAAATGGTGTTGGGAAAACTGGCTAGCCATGTGCAGAAAGCAGAAACTGGACCCCTTCCTGACACCTTACACTAAAATTAACTCCAGATGGATTAAAGACTTAAACATAAGACCTAGCACCATAAAAACCCTTGAAGAAAATCTAGGCAAAATCATTCAGGACATAGGCATAGGCAAGGATTTCATGACCAAAACACCAAAAGCATTGGCAACAAAAGCCAAAATAGACAAATGGGACCTAATCAAACTCCACAGCTTCTGTACAGCAAAAGAAACAGTCATTAGAGTGAACCAGCAACCAACAGAATGGGAAAACATTTTTGCAATCTACCCATCTGACAAAGGGCTAATATCCAGAATCTACAAAGAACTAAAACAGATTTACAAGAAAAAAATGAACAAGCCCATTCAAAAGTGGGTGAAGGATATGAACAGACACTTAACAAAAGAAGACATATATGAGGCCAACAAACATATGAAAAAGTCCTCATCATCACTGGTCATTAGAGAAATGCAAATAAAAACTATGTTGAGATACCATCTCATGCCAGTTAGAATGGCGATCATTAAAAAATCTGGAGACAACAGATGCTGGAGAGGATGTGGAGAAATAGGAACACTTTTACACTGTTGGTGGGAGTGTCAATTAGTTCAACCATTGTGGAAGACAGTGTGGCAATTCCTCAAGGACCTAGAAATAGAAATTCCATTTGACCCAGCAATCCCATAACCAGGTATATATCCAAAGGATTATAAATTGTTCTACTACAAGGACACAGGCAAACAAATGTTCATTGCAGCACTGTTTACAACAGCAAAGATCTGTAACCAACCCAAATGCCCATCGATGATAGACTAGACAGGGAAAATGTGGAACATATACACCATGGAATACTATGCAGCCATCAAAAACGATGAGTTCGTGTCCTTTGTAGGGACATGGATGAACCTGGAAACCATCATTCTCAGCAAACTGACACAAGAACAGAAAATCAAACACCACATGTTCTCACTCATAGGTGGGTGTTGAACAATGAGAACACATGAACACAGGGTGGGGAGCATCACACAGGAGGGTGGGGAGTTGGGGGAGAGATAGCATGGAGAGAAATGCCAGATATAGGTGATGGGGAGGAAGGCAGCAAATCACACTGCCATGTGTGTCCCTATGCAACAATCTGGCATGTTCTTCACATGTACCCCAAAACCTAAAATGCAATTAAAAAAAAAGGAAAAAAAATTTCTCTAAAAGTCCTACTAATAATAATGTCTAGTTTGTGGAGTTTATCAAAAAGGAAGACTAAAACATTGGATTCTCATCCACCTTAAAACAGAAGGGAACTTCTTCAACCTAATAAAGGGCATCTCAAAAAACCCTACATTGAACATTATATTTAATGATAAAAAAATCAAATGCTTTCCTCTTAATGTCAGACACAAGACAGGCATTTCCACTGTCACCAGAATTTATAATTATACTGAAGAACTGAACGTTCCACCTTGTATAATGAGGTCAATCATTAAATAAATAATCTTGGAAATGAAGAAATAAAATGTTCTCTTCATAGATGACATGATTTGTACTTGGAAAATACCAAAGACTTCAAAAAATTAATGAAACTAGTTGGTGAGTTTAGCAAAGTTTTATGATGCAAGGTCAATATACAAAAATTAATTATAGTTCTATATACTATACTATAAAATTCTATAAAATTAATTATAGCTTTATATACTATAAAATTTGATTTCCAATTGTTCATAATTAGTATGTTCATAATTAGTATGAACAACTGGAAATCAAATTTTAACATGACACACTATTTAAAATAGCACCAAAACATGAAATGCTTAAGTATAAATCTATCAAAACATGTACAAAATCTGTATGCTGAAAACTGCAAAACATTATCGGAAAATATCACAGATAACTAAATAAACAAAAAGATATACTGTGCTCATGGATTGGTGGACTCAATATTGTTAAGATGTCGGTCCCCTCCAATCAATATCTAAGCAAAATTTTTGTAGAAATTTATCAGCTGATTCCAAAATTAGTTGGAAAGACAATAGATTAAGACTAGCCAAAAGAATTTTGAGAAAGAATAATAATAGCAATGTTGAAGAATTCACAATACCCAATTTCAATTCTACAATAATTAAGATGGTGTACTGCTGATAAAAAAAATGCAGACACATAAATCAGAGACAGTCCAGATGTAGACCCCAAAGTTTTATTATAATGAAATGGAGAAAGGATAGTTGTTTTTTTTTTTTTTTTTTTTTTTTTTTTTTTTACAAATACTGCTTGGATAATTGTAAATCCATATTTTTAAAAAGCTAGTCTTGATCCATATATCACACCATATAGAAAGTAATTTGACACTGTCTCATAAAGTTAGACATATACTTACAATACAACACAGCAATCTAGGTAATTACCCAAACAAATGGAAGACTATGACAAACACAAAAGACTATATACTGTATTATTTCACTAATACTAAATTCTGGAAAAGGTAAAACCGTAGTGACTGAAACTAGATAGATGGTTGCCTAGAACTGGGAATTGGAGGAAAGCACTCACTGCAAAGGGCCATGAGGAACTTCTGGCAATGTTCTGTATCTTGATCATGGTCACGGATACATAACTGTATGTAAATTCCAAAGCTTACTAAATGTTACAGTTAAAATAGGTAAATTTTATTGCATGTAAATTATTTCTCAATCAAACTAGGGAAAAGTGAATTGGCTAAATTATTCCTCAAACTTCCTTGAATTCAGTTTGACTTACTTGAGTCATTTTTTGACTAAGAGTCATCCTTGTCCACCCTTCTTCATACAGTACTGTTTCCTGTATCAACAACTGTTGTTCAGCCTTGATTAAGAGTGCACCACTATTTTCTCTAGAATTTTCTTCCATGCCTCTAACACCCATTCTACAAGTTTTGATGTAAATGTTCAAGCAATGATGATCATATGACTTTTGCTGCTTACCCGACTGTCAGATGCTTTCTGACTTCAGATATATTAAAATGTGAAAAAAAGGTACGTCTTAGAATGGAAATGTGATAAGAAGGAAACAAGGTTTAAATATTAGTGAAAAGAACTTTTTAATCATTATGTAATAATCTCTTTATCTTCAGTAATACTTTTTGGTTGTCAATATTACCTGATATAAATATAACTAACATGACATTCTTTTGATTTTGCTGGTATATCTTTTCCCCACCTTTTTACTTTGAGAGATCAACCTTGCCTTTACAATTAAGGGGCTCTAGAGAGCTAGTGCTGGTGTTCAGCAGTGTCTATGATGTCTGGTGGAAGGAACATATACAACATATAAAAATGTACTTAAAAGCCAGGAAAATTTCTACTAACATGTTAGCCTGGATTATCACAAATAATCAAATCTATATGTTATTGGTCTATTCAGGGATTCAACTTCTTCCTGACATAGTGTTGGGAATGTGTATGTGTTCAGGAATTCATCCATTTCTTCTAGATTTTTCTAGTCTATTTGCATAGAGATGTTTACAGTATTCTCTGATGGTAGTTTGTATTTCTGTGGGGTAAGTGGTGATATCCCCTTTATCATTTTTTATTGTGCCCATTAGGCTTCTCTCTCTTTTCTTCTTTGTTAGACTAGCTAGAGGTCTATTTTGTTAATTTTTAAAAAGAACCAGCTCCTGTATTCATTGACTTTTTTGAAGAGATTTTTGTGCCTCTATTTACTTCAGTTCTGCTCTGATATTAGTTATTTCTTGTCTTCTGCTAGTTTTTGAATTTGTTTGCTCTTGCTTCTCTGGTTCTTTTAATTGTGATGTTAGGGTGTTGATTTGAGATTTTTCTAGCTTTCTGATGTCAGCATTTACTGCTATAAAATTTCCTCTTAACATTGCTTCAGCTGTGCCTCAGAGATTCTGATATATTGTGTCTTTGTTCTCACTGATTTCAAAGAACTTTTTGATTTCTGCCTTAATTATGTCATATACTCAGGAGTCATTTAGGAGCAGGTTGTCCAATTTCTGTGTAGTTGTGCATTTTGAGGAAGTTTCTTAATCCTGAGATCTAATTTGATTGCACCTAATAGTCTGAGAGACTGTTATGATTTCAGTTCTTTTTTATTTGCTGAGGAGTGTTTTACTTCCAATTATGTGGTCAGTTTTAGAATAAGTGCCACATGGCTCTGAGAAGAATGTATATTCTGTTGATTTTAGTTGGAGAGTTCTGTAGATGTCTGTTGGATTTGGTTGATCCAGAGCTGAGTTCAAGACCTGAATATTTTTGTTAATTTTCTGTTTTGTTGATCTAATGACAGTGGGATGTTAAAATCTGTCACTATTATTGTGTGAGAGTCTAAGTCTCTTTGTAGGTCTCTGAGAACTTGCTTTATGAATGTGGGTGCTCCTTTATTGGGTGTGTATATATTCAGAATAGTCATCTCTTCTTGTTGATTGATCCCTTTACCAGTGTGTAATGCCCTTCTTTGTCTTTTTTGATCTTTGTTGGTTTAAAGTTTACCAGAGACTGGGATTGCAACCCCTACTTTTTATTCTTTTCTTTCCATTTGCTTAGTAAGTATTTCTCCATCCCTTTATAGTGAGCCTATGTGTGTCTTCGAATGTGAGATGGGCCTTTTGAATACAGCACACCTATTGGTCTTGATTCTATTCAATTGGCCAGTCTGTGTCTTTCAGTTGGGGCATTTAGCCCATTTACATTTCAGATTAATGTTATGTTTGAATTTGATACTGTCATCATGATCGTAGCTGATTATACTGCACTCTAGTTGATGCAGTTTATTCAGTGTCATTCATCTTTATATTTGGTGTGTTTTTGCAGTGGCTGATATTAGTTTCTTTTCTATATTTAGTGCTTCTTTCAGGAGTTATTGCAAGGCAGGCCTGGTGGTGACAAATTTTCTTAGCATTTGCTTGTCTTGAAAGAATTTTATTTTTCCTTTTATTTTGAAGCTTAGTTTGGCTTTATATGAAATTCTAGGTTGAAAATTATTTTCTTTAA
>JAZHEH010001443.1:0-50235 GCA_036589455.1 Ateles fusciceps
ATTGGGAGCTGCAATCCTGAGCTGCTCCTAATCGGCCATCTTGGATCCGTCTACAAATTCTTTTCAGAATGTGTATGTGTATATATATAAATACTTTTTACAAATACCCTCCAGTACTATGAAGTTAGCACAATGGAGGCACAACATTTACAGCTGTCCTGTGCCTTAAGGGACATAAGTCTTAGTTGTCTATTCATAGATATTATATTTATAGGAATAATAACTTTATTCCATTCAATTTAGTAGCAATTTCTCCAGAATGGATTGCAGTCAGAAAACTGTCTGATCTCTTTTGGGTGAGAACTTTGGAATGTTAAAGAAGTCTATTTCATAAAAATGAATGATGATCAGGCAGTAGGATGCAGTAATTAGGATTTCTGTTTATCATAAATTTTCCGGGTTGTCTACTAGTTTAGTTATAGAATATGTCTTTTCTTCCTCTCTGTTGAGTGGAACCTTGACAGATATACCTTCACTGAGTTTACTGAGTTTTCCACCAAAGTAAGAGTAAAAAGTGAAGAAATGGAATAGAAAAATTTCAGTCTTCAGATTTAGTGTTACCAACTCATTAGAAGATCCAGTTTTCAGAGTTACTGGAGGAGTAGAGATGTCCACAGATTTCTGACTAATGTCATCATTAGTTTTCTTTTTTAATTACTCTGTGTAGGAAAGTTAGTTATTTTATATAAGAGAGAAACAGCCAGATGTCAGAGAGAAGCAGTTTGACCTCAAGAGGGATGGCTTGATGGTGGGGACCTCAGAGAAGAGTTTGGCTGGGGACAGCCAAACTCCAAGGGGAAGACCACCTTCCCACTCCACCCCCTTTCCAGCTCTCCATCCTGCTGACAGCCATTTCCACCCCCTCAGTAAAATCCTCCACATTCACCTCCTTCAATTTGTTCAAATGACCTGATTCTTCCTGGATGCTAAACAAGAACTTGGGTTCCAAGAGGGCAGGTCCAAAATGCTGTCACCCTGACCCTCCACTGAACTGTTAAACACTTAAGCCATCTGTGGATGGAAAAACTAGAAGTGCACACTGTAACACCCTCTGGGGCTTCAGGGATCATGGGAACCCCCCAGATGCTGCCATGGGGCAGCACAGAGTTCTACTCCTGCTGGCACCCAGAAGCTCTTGTCCTGGCCCCTATGCCCACTCACCTGTGAGCTCCACCTCCCATAAGGGGTTGAGAGCTGTGAGCTAAATACACAAACCAACTCCTTTGTGACTCCTGCAAAGGGGTAAGGAAACTATCCCATTTCATTGCCACTTTTTGCAGGTGCCAATGTCCTTTTGTCTTTTCTGCTTTTGCAAGGAAAAAATGAAATTGATTTTTATGTAGATTTGAAACCTTCAATCTAAGTTTTAACTCCAAAGTATTGTTCATATCTCCAAATTTAGCACAAATGGAGTTGTACCAGTCTGTCTCATTCATTCAGGAGTAGCTTTCAGAAGATTGGTCAATGCACTTTCAGCCATCCTCAGTGCACTGTGTGCCTGACGCTTCCTTCCCAGGTGAGAGTTTGGTTCATTTCTCAGTACATACTTTCCTTTAATTTTATTTGAAAGTTTAGGATTGAGTTTGTAGTCATCTGTAAAATGGATGATTCTTTATACAAGAAGTAGCTGCAATTTTATCAATCCCTTCCAAAGGAGTAAAAGGAGCATCATTATACTGTGACTTTTGCTTTTTTTTTCTTTTCTAAGTTTGAGTTGATTTAATTTTTGATTCAAAATTGATGAAACAATTAATTTCCTTGAAACAGCTTACTGATCAGTTTTACATGCCTGACAGTTTGATCATCTGCCAGCTTCCATGACACCATCGTTACACAGATCTTCTGCTCTCCTTACCTCATTGTTCATATTGTTTCCTGTGTTAATTGGATAGATACTTATTAAATTTCATAATTCTCTTTGTTTGGACCCAACAACTTCAAGATTCTTACACAGTTGACTACCATCTCTGTTGTTTATGTAATCTAACACAGCACATGGTTCTCCATCTGTCTTGATACTTTCTTGTTTTATTCCTTGGAGTTTTGTGAGGAATCTCTAGTATCATTGCCAAGGACTGAGTCAGGATCTTTTTTTTGGGGGGACATATTTATCCTTATCTTTTGGCATTGCACTCAGTTCGTTTTATCTATATCTCTTCAATGCTGGATTAAGTGTCTATTCCAAATTGTAGTGAGGTTATAGCTTCATTAGACATTTTCGGGCAATCAGAGATAGAGGTTTCACTTGTCAGCATGAGCCAGAGCACTGTTCATGATTTCAGCAACTCTTTTGGAATTCACTACATAAGAAGCAGCTCCCCCTCAGATGTAGGCAAGTTCATGTTGGGTGCTCTGGGACTGCAGGTTCAGAGGCAATGGAGCTTTTGTCTTCTTAGATGAATCTGATGGCAAGAGTCTGAAATATGCAGCTTGAGCATTATACTGAACCTCATAAAGTGAGATAAGGCTTTCTTGTTAGAAATGTTGCAGTAGCACTTGCAGTTTGCTCCTGCTCTTTCTTATTTGGAAAAAAAACCCTGAAAAACCTTTTATTTTCTTTCTCTTTCATAATGTCCAGGTTTTGTGATATTCATTCATCAGGACTCTGCTGATATCTATTGTCTGCCTTTTTTTTTTGGTTCTGGATTGTTAACAAACTTTGTCAAGTAGAGGGCCTCCTGAGCTTGATAATCTCTTAACCATAAGGTTTGTAACAGATAAAATTCACAATTGGTCCATATAACAGGAGCAAGTTCTGGAAGTGAACAGAATTATCAGATAGACTAACTCACTGCTGTCTTCTGAGTTTTCTTTTTCGTTTTCTTGGGTTTTTTGTTTGCAAGTAACTATATTGTTATGAAAAAATTTCTGAATTCAGAGACACGGGAGGACAGACAGTAAAAATCAGATACTTAAAAATATTTTCTTTCAGTTTCCAAAAGAATCTACTAGATTGTTGATAGTTACAGATAGTCTAAGAGGAAAGAGAAAGAGCTTCATTATACATCCAGAAAATCAAACTCTAAAACAACATCAACAGTATTCCAAACAGCTATAATAAATTTTCTCTCATAAGTTCAATGGGTCCTTAGTAACTAATTCTTGTTCCACGGGGTCTTGAGTTAGCAGTCTCAGGAATTTTGTTTCTCAGCTAAAAAGAGTTCTGGAAATCCTGATTATACCCACTAAAATGGTCTGAACATCACTTAAGCACAGCCACCAGAAGCCTGTTCCTATGACTCTATAGAGTGTAGATAATTAGAGGTGCCCAGTGCACTCCTTTTCTATGTGGTCCCTGAGGTGGTCCTTGTTCAATGAATTCACAAACTCTGACCTCTCTCTGATTGCAGAGCCTTTAGGCAAATGTCAAAGCAAAAAAAAACTGTGCATGTATGACAGCTACATTTTCAGCCCATTTTACACAAAATAAAACTGAGGTACAAAAAAGTGGAGTAGCTGGCCCAGGGTCCTAGAGAGAATAAGAGCCAAAGATTACCACCAGGCAACCAGTAATCCCATAACGCCCTGGCCTGTGTACTGGCTGCTCTTAGAAAAGTCACTTCCCTTCTGAGCAGTCAGAGGAGCCCTTCCAGTCCTAAGAGGCCAAGATTTCATAATTAGCCACTTTCCTAACCCCACCTCACATTTTGTAAGCTCAGGGGGCCTGAGGATTTCTTCCCAGATATGGAGAGAATTTAACACTGAGATTATTCCCTATGATGTGAACTCCAAGGGGCTGGAACAAGACCCCTATTAGCTCTGTGTGTTTGTGTGTGTGTGTGTGTGTGTGTGTGTGTGTGTGTGTGTGTTTGCTTTTTATATTTATTTATTTTTTAATCCAGAATAAATTGCAAAAAATAATCATCAAGGATATAGGTTCCACACACAATTGCAGGGCAGAGGTAGCTAGAAAGGTATGTCTTAGGAAAGTTAAGGCCCCTAGCCTCATTACTTCTTTAACAGCTGTATCTGACATAAATAGTTTTATTTTACCATTGTTTCAGATTCCTGTGCCCCATCTACACAGATGGCATGGCTGGCTTGCCTTGCAAGGCCTCAGTTGAAGAACCCCATGTACACACAGGCCAGTACAGCAATACTAGGCTAACTAAAAGGATCTCATCCCTGTGTATGGTCTCATTCCAAGTCTCTGGCAGACTCCTTCATTGTTGTGTGTGGTGTCCTTCACACAGTATGAGGAAGCACCCCCTCCAAGTGGTGTGGTGCTTTTTATAATCATTTTACAACATTTCAAGTGGCCTTTTGTCTTAGGGTCAACTGTGCAGCTTGATGGATTTAATGATATTGTGCATACAGGAGTAACATCAAGTCCATCCTAGGGTTTCTGCCATGAACATATTTGATAATATATTCAGTAGAACCACAGGAAGTTCAATTTCTTTATCATGTTTTATTTTCCATGATGAAAGTAGAATAACGGAAAAAACAATGCTTTTTTTTTTTTTAAATTTCCAGTGGAGGAAGTGGTGCACTAGCTGTGGCTTGTGTGTGTGTGTGTGTGTGTGTGTGTGTTTTCTGCAGGGCAGAGGTGGGGTTGGAAGTGGGGGAGACATTCTGGGCTGGTGTGACTCAATAGTTCCCTGTACTGTTTGGCTGTGCAAACTCTCCCATGGCTTCTCCTCCTATACCTTGTGATCTCTGTGCTCCTGACGTTCAGCTCTCAGGTCAGGGCTTAAATAGGGAAGCAGCAGCTTCTCGGTGATTCAGCCCAGTGCCTCCCTGAGGCCAGCTGATCGGGCATTTTCCTGCTTGGAGCCCAGACCTTGTGACCGCCCCCAACCCCCCATACCATCCCAGAAGTGGGAGCCAAGCTGGCTGACTCTCAGAGGGAAGCAGCCAACAAGAGATAGGGCTGGGCGTGGGGAGCCACTCTGCCCCTTGATTTCATTTAAGTGGAGGTCATAGTGACCTTGGAAGGAGCAATTGGGTGAAGTGGTAGAAAGAGAAAAACAGACTTATCCCAGTGGGTTCAAGAGAGAATGGGAGGAGAATAAGTGAAGAGGGGGGATTATAAAGAACTCTTTTGAAGAGGTGTGATGTAAAAGGAGCACAAAACCAGCTAATAATTGTGATCACTAACATGCAATCATGATTAAAGCTATATATCTTTTACCCAAAGGGATCCATAACTTTCCTAGACACTACTTTGCATTGTTTAGAAAGACCATTTAACTTTTTCCTAGCTTAATTTATTTATGAGTTAAATAAGTCAGCTAGAAACCCTTCATTGGTTTATTCTTGCCAGAGGGTCAAGATTTTAGGGAATAGAACACAAGTGAGTTTGGGTGAAATAACTAATGATGAAGAAAAATCTGAATACAAGACACTGTGAAAAAGGCTGGGCCTGGTAGAGGACAACTAGGGCAGGGCTTGATTGAAACTTCCATTGCAAAATCAACACTAAAAAAATTATTACAGTGAAAGTAATCTGACCTAACCAACTTCATCTTGCTTCTAACTTCCAAGCTGTCCTTGTTCATTCCTGGGTGTAGGCTGAACTAACTTTGGGAGGAACTTAGTTTGTAGTTTAACTTTGAAACTATATTAAATTATCCTTAAAAACTCCATCCCTGAATGCTCAGAGACTGATTTAAAAAATCATGAAACTCTGGTCTTCCACATAGCTGGCTCTGCATGAATCACTCTTTCTCTATTGCAATTCCACTGTCTTAATAAATCACCTCTGTCTAGCCAGTGGGCAAGGTGAACCCAATGGGTGGTTACATTTCTACTACCCTTCTACACCTGTCTTCCTGTGTCCTCCCCCACTTCCTAGTGCCCACTTGGAAACCCTGGTGCTCCTGTAACTGCCTCCCCAAGTATTCAGGGATCAGAGTTTTTAGGATAATTTAGTGGCTAAGGGCCAGTGAGTCAGGAGTGCTGATTGGGTCAGAGATGAAATCCTAGGGAGTCAAAGTTGTCCTCTTATGCTGTCAGGTCCTAGGTGGGAGCCACAAAATCAGATAACCCAGTTTGTGATCTGAGTGGTTTCAGTTTATTTATCATGTGCAAGATCTGGAAAATGCCTCAAGCACTGATCTTAGGTTTTAAAATAGTGTGTTATTACCAAAAAGAAATAATAATTTGTATCCAAAAAGAAAGAGGAAGTCAAACTATCTTTGTTTTAAGTCTCAGCTTACAAAATCAATGTGCAAAAATCACTAGCATTCCTATACACCAACAACAGGCAAGCTGAGAGCCAAATCACAATTGCTACAAAGAGAATAAAATACCTAGGAATACAGCTAACAAGAAAAGTGAAGAGCCTCCTCAAGGAGAACAACAAACCACTGCTCAAGGAAATCAGAGAAGACACAAACAAATGGAAAAACGTTCCATACTCATGGATAGAAAGAATCAAAATCGTGAAAATGGCCATATTGCCCAACACAAGTTACCGATTCAATGCTATTCCCATTAAACTACCATTGACATTCTTCACAAAATTAGAAAAACTGTTTTAAAATTTATGTGAAATCAAAAAAGAGCCTGAATAACCCAGATAATACTAAGCAAAAACAGCAGAGCCAGAGGTATCACACTACCTAATTTCAAACTATACTACAAGGCTACAGTAACAAAAACAGCATGGTACTGGTACAAAAACAGACACATAGACCAATGGAACAGAATAGAGAACTCAGAAATAAGACCACACACCTACAACTGTCTGAACTTTGACAAACCCGACAAAAATGAGCAATGGAGAAAGATTTCCCTTATAAATAATGGCAGGAGAACTGTCTAGCCATATGCAGAAAATTGAAAGTGGGCCCCTTCCTTATATCTTACACAAAAACCAACTCAAGATGGATTAAATACTTAAATGTAAAACCCAAAACTATAAAATTCCTAGAAGAAAACCTAGGCAATACCATTCAGGACATAGGCATAGGCAAAGATTTTATGAAGAAGCTGCCAAAAGCAATTGCAACAAAAGCAAAGATTGACAAATGGAATCTAATTAAACTGAAGAGCTTTTGCACACCAAAAGAAACTATTATCAGAGTGATAGTAACTTGCAACCTACAAAATGGGAGAAAATTTTTGCAATCTATTCATCTGACAAAGGTCTAATATCTAGCACTACAGTAACTTAAATTTACATTAAAAAAACATTAAAAAGTGGGCAAAGGACATGAACAGTCACTTCTCAAAAGAAGACATTCATGTAGCTAACAACCATGTGGAAAAGAAGCTCAAAATCACTGATATTAGAGAAATGCAATAAAAACTACAATGGGATACTGTATTAGTCTGTTTTCATGCTGCTGATAAAGACCTATCCAAGACTGAGAAGAAAAAGGAGTTTAATGGAGTCACAGTTCCACATGACTGGTGAGGCCTCACAATCATGGCAGAGGCAAGGAGGAGAAAGTCACATCTTACATGAATGGCAACAGGCAAAGAAAGTTTGTACAGGAAAAAGTCTCATTTTTAAAACCATCAGATTAATGAGATTCATTGACTATCACAAGATCAGCATGGGAAAGACCATCCCCCGCCCACCGCCGCCATCCCCAGCAATGATTCAATTACCAACACATGGACATACGGGGGAACAACGCACACTTGGACCTGTCAGAGAATTGGTGGGGGAAGAGGGAGAGTATCAGGAAGAATAGCTAATGGATGCTGGGTTTCATACCGAGGTGATGGAATGATCTGTGCACTAAAGCACCATGACACATGTTTACCTGTATAACAAGCCCTCACATCCTGCACATGTACCCCAAACTTAAAATTTAAACAATAAAATAAAATAAAAATAAACAAAATAAAAGTTTCATTTAACAATATTTAATAATAAAATAGAATAATTGCAGTGATAGTAATAAGTTATTCAAAACTTAATGAAACACATTTGCAAAAGTTGTATCAGTGAGAAAATTGTAATAGCGAGCTGAGCTAACTCACTCCCCTGTCTGTCTGCTCTTTCACTTAATCATTCTTGGGCTATTGGGCCAAGCTAACTTTGGAAGACATTTAGTTTATGGTTTAAATAATAATAGGCCTTGCCACATAACAGCTTTTGTAAAGCTAATTCGAGGCCACCAGGATAGGGGGGAGAAGAGGAGCCTGAGTGATGCCAAGGTGCAGACATAAAAAAATTTTCAGCCAATATTCCAAAGGTTATAAGATATGCCACTTCCACAATTACTCCTGCAAATAACATGGCTATTGTATACCTGAGATTGGCCTTTTGAGATTCCGTTTCATGTTTTTGGCATGTCTGATACCCATGGCTCCACCTGGACCTGCCAAGCACACTCCTGTGGCCCCACCTAGAAGCGATTCAGCCCACAGCAGGACAGCCCTGACCCCCCTGTGATTTCACCTTTGCCCCAAGCAAGCGGCAGCAAGCACCTATTACCTGGTCACCCCAACCCCTTCCCAAAAACTGCCTTTGAAAAACCCCTAACCTACAAGCTTCTGACAAGATGATATGAATACAAACTCTATCTCCCCCTGTGGCTTGGCCAGCCTCGTGTCTATTACACTCCTTCCCTACTACAATGCTGTGGTCATGCTATGGTCTTGCTTTATGCAGCAAGCAGGAAGAACCCCTCCAAAAGTTACGTCATGAATTATTTCTGGAGTATGCCATTTATTATTTTTGGACTACCCATTACTATATTTGACCATGGGGAACAAATCCACAGATACGACAAAACCACAGATGAAAATAAACTACTGTAATTAGAAAAGAAAGTTTCTTTGCAATTATATTTTTATGTTATTTCCTTTTGTGGCAATAGCAAACAATAATGACGCATTGTAAAAAGGGTATTTTGAATCATTCAGGGAGCATTTGCGTGCTTGGTACTGTTTTGGCTCCTGGGAAACAAAACAGACAGGTCTCTCTCATTCAGTGTGCTTAGCGTGGTGCGCAGCATGAGTGGACCTGAGGAGGTAAAGCGTGAGATGAATTTGAAATGAGTGCGCATTCACTACAAAACATAATTTGGGAGGGGCTTGAGGGTATAGAGAAGGAGAGAAGGGACTTTCTGAAGAGTGGGAGCTGTTTCCATCTTGTCACTCACAGGCCGGTTATGAGTTGTTTTTGAAAAGCTGTGGAAAGAGTTTGGAAGTGGTTTTTCAGGGAGAAGGAAGTAACTTCCAAATAATCTCCTTTTCCAAAAAACCTTATCCCAATTTCCTCTGATACAAAACTTCCTCCTTCACTAAAACTATCTTGTTCCTTTTCTTTTGCTAGGAAATCCAATATAGCACCAGACTTTAATTCCATAGATTTATTAGATAGGGGGCATAATAAAATCTTGTATTCTGAATATTGCAGGGGGGTCTGTGAAGGAAAATGAATCTTGGGATCCTAAAATCATTAAGCCAATGTAAAAGTTAAGCTGGGAACTACATCAGGCAAACCTGCCTCCCATTTTAATTCTCAAATAAGATAGCTAAAAAGATAAAAGAGCTACATAACTCCCTCACAATTTGCTCACAAGGAAATTTCTTATGGGCCTCAGGATCTTTACCCTGAAACAGTTCTGTTGAATTTCACCCTGGCAATGTGAATTCATAGCTTATCTTCCTGGTGTGGGACTGGAAGGTATCCCTCTGCTCACTCAAGACAAATACGTATCTGATTGCTTCCTCTGCCCCTATCGTGTATGTAAAAATACAGATTCACTGAGCCAGACTAAATTGTATGATCAGTGAAAGGATTCCAAAGAATGAAACCTTTTGTCTCTTATCTACCTATGTATGACCTGGCAGCCCCCATTTCCAGTTGTCCCACTTTACCAGACTGAACCAATGTATATCTTACACATACTGATTGATGGCTCATGTCTTCCTAAAATGTGTAAAAGCAAGCTGTACTCTGACCACCTTGGTCACATGTCATCAGGACCTCCTAGGCTGTGTAGCCGGCCCATCCTTAACGTTGGCAAAATACACTTTCTAAATTGATGGAAACCTGACTCAGATATTTTGGGTTCACAGGTCAAATAGCAGAGATATTAAACTGTTATGCTTTCAAAAAACTGTCAGGAAGTTGCTCAAGTGTGTTATCAGAAATGCTGAGAATTTTACTTCTGTTTTTCTCAATTTAACCAACTTTTTGTTTTCATTTACGGAACTGGAAAAGTTCCCTTATCTCGCTTACAGGGCATGGAAAACAGGAATGTGGCTCATTTCTTCAGCACCTCGCTGCTCAAACCCCTACTGGAAGTATGCAGCCAGGCTGCTTGAGGGGCTCCAACCCCATGGCAGCATCTAGGGCTGAGTGTTTACAGCTCCTGAAGCCCCAGTGGGCATGTGTTAACAGAATGCTCTTTAGACCCTCTGCCTTATCACAAGGACCAGAAAAATCAGATCACACTTGGGCTTGGAGGATGGGTGCAAGAGTTTATTGAGTAAAGGTAGTTCTGAGTGAGCTGATGTGGGATGGAGTGGGAAGGTGGTCTTACCTTGGAGTCAGGCTTCCCAGCCTCCAGGCTCTCCTCCAACCAAATTCCCCTTGGTGTCTGTGTTGTTCCACTGTTAATGGCCTGCCAGTATCTGTCAGTGTGTTCTTCTGTTAGTGTGTTTCCTTCAACCTCCAGCCTCTTGTGTCTGTGCCAGCCAGAATCTTGGGCTTTTCTGGGTACAGGATGAGGGGCATGATGGGCCAGAGTGGTCTTGGAAAATGCAACATTTGGGTGTGAAACAGGAGTACCTGTCTTTACCTTGGTCTGTGGGCACAGGCCTGAGGGGTAGAGTCCTCACCAGGGACCCAGCCCTTCTCTACCCAGCACTTCCCTGCCCCCCTCAGTGTGTCATTTATTCAAACAGGAAATGACTTGTTCTTCACACAGGGCTTTTATCTTTATCTCCTTGATGTTATGATTAAATGTTGACTGCAACTTGGATCTAGCTGTCTCTGCAAGAAGTTTTTACTTACACCCTATGATAGCCTTAAAGCAGGACTCAGCACCATTCCCAGTCACCCCAAAAATCCATTCACTCCAAAGCATGAACATCGCATATGTGTCTCACTGGAGATGTATAGAGAAGCTCGAAAGGGAAGGTTCACAGTGTACCGAATGCATCACTTCTGTCAAAATACCCACTCTATGGCATTTTTTATTTCTTTATAGCAGAATATCTGTTTTCTTTTCTCTCTCCTCTGTCCTCAGGATTTTTCTGAGATTCCTCTTTTCTCATTTCTGGATCTTCACCAGATTTTTCTAATCTCTTCCTGTTCTCATGAAGACAAAATTAGTTTTCTCAAAGGCTTTATCTCAATCTTACAGAATCACCCTCTGCCCCCCAAAAAGGTATTGATGCCTTTAGATAATATGATACAGATATTCTGTTACTTTGCTTGAGGTCAATGGATATTTATAGATAAGAAAAGCAATTGTTCTTGGTCAAGCAAGCTATTCATTTTTTTCTTTCAATTCTGATCATTTTTGGTTCAAGAATTTTAAGATTGTATTTAGATTACAAGTCATGCATTTACTCAAGTGAGTTCATTAGTATTTTTCTTTCCACTGGAGTTCTTTGTTTTGGTTATTTTTAGAGATTCAAACATATTCAATTCAAGGAAACATGTTTGGATTAGACTTTCCACTTCATCAGTGAGGAAGGCCTGAAACTGGGAGAACAATGGCTCACATCCTTTACAGTTGCCAGTATATTTTTTTTAAGTTTTTAAGATCTTTAATAGGGCCATGTAGGATCTGTCAGTATTTACTCATGCATTCATCATTCTTCTTAAAATTAACAATATATTACTTATGAAAGCAAGAATTGTCTTTTTCATTGCTGTGCTGTAGTGCTTAACATGTAATAAGTGTTCCGTAAAACATTTTTTGAGTGACTGAACCTCTTCTCTCTGAAAGCCACTCTGCCAGCTAACTAGTGTCAGTGTACGTGGGGCCATTTGACAGTTTTATACTGATGATAACCGTGACTTCCTTTAGAGGAAACATGATTCACCACCATGTGGAATTGTCACCCAGAATAGTTTTTTTTAATTGAGATCAAATCATTATAACATAAAATTAACTAGTTCAAAATGAAAATACAGTGGCATTTACTACATTCACAACACTGTGCAACTACTACCTCTACCTAATTCCAAAACGTTTTCATCCCCCCCCCCCAGGAGGAAACCCCATACTCATTAAGCAGTTACTCCTCATTCCCCACCTCCACCCCCAGCCCCTGTGAACCACCAACCTACATTTCTGTCTATGAATTAATTTATTCTGGATATTTCATATACATGGATTCATGCAAATGTGACCTTTTGGTTTGACTTCTTTAACTTAGCATGATATTTTGGAGGTTAACCAGCAGGTATCAGTACTACATGTTTTTAATGGTGGAATGATATTGCAACTCCAGAATAGTTTTTGCTTTTGTTTCTGCTTGTTGCCACAGAGTCATTGACCAATTTTTATGTTAATTTTATTCCTTGCTCAAGGTATAGCAAGAACAAAAAGAGAAGGAAAAAAAAAACCAAAAAAACAGAAGAATCAGAACCAGGAAGAGAAGTCCCTTCCTTCCACAATGTCGCTCAACTGTTCTCTGCTCACAAGCTTAGCATCAACTCACTACGAAGGGAAAAGCTTAAATATTCTAGCCTATTAATCCAGAGCAAGTAATGAAAGCATGGCTTAAAGCTGAGAAACACTAAGCTGATACCTGGCTCAGGAAAAGATTGACTGCCCTACATCAGGAGGAGGACTTCTCTGAAGAGAAAACATTTTAATTATGAGCTGAACAACTAAGGACATATAGTCTTTCATATTACCAGAGCACAGTGGTGACACAGATGCCAATATCATTTTATGTTATATTGAAAATCTAGCTTTAAAATGTTTTCATCATTTGGGTATATCTATTATACACAAATGGTAATGAGGCATAATTTTCAGGTTGTCAGGGACTGCTCAAAAACTTTGCTATTTTTGTCATTCAATCTTTTTCTGCCATTACAGTCAATCACAAAAACAAAACAAAACTGTAGACACTGAGAGAATCAAAGGAGTTCTATCTTTTCTTGACCACCCACATTCCATAGGATGAAGATTAAGATTTTGCATTCTTCAATTTCTGCATTAAAACCCTTACTGTCAACAGAAGCTATTATTTCATCATTTTTCCATTGGCATATAAAAGTAGTCTTCATAGCACCAACTAGGGACAAGTATTGGATGCATATTTTTAAAAACTTCTTCCTTATTTTTGTTTTTACCAAATAGTTTCCTGAAGATCATAGTAAATACAATAATATATTGTCCACGTTTTTAGAATGATGTCCTTGACACTCGCCACAGTAATCCATAGCTCAGGTTCAGTGATTGTCTTATAACCACTTTGTAAATTCTTCAGATAGTTACTTTTTCTTTCTTTTTTTTTTTTTCCTTATAATCATCTAGCACTCCTAGTAGATAAAATGTCTGTTCAGGCTGCTATAAAAAATTACCATAAATCAGGTGGCTTATAAACAACAAACATTTATTTCTCACAGTGCTGGGCACTGGGAAGTCCAAGATCAAGGTGCTGGAGAGATTCAGTGTTTGGCAAGGGCCCACTCCTCATAGATAGTGCCTAATCACTGTTCTCATATGGGGGAAAGGGACAAGGCTGCTTTCTGTAGCCTTTTTCATAAGGGCACTAATCCCAATCATGATGGCTCAGCTCTATGACCTAATCACCTTCTAAAGGCCCCACCTCTTAATATTGTGAATCAAAAATATCTGAGACTTGTGTTAATCCATTTAGAAAGTTTATTTTGCCCAAGTTAAGGATGTGCCCATAACACAACCTCAGGATGTCCTAGTAACATGTGCCCAAGTTGGTTGAGGTACAGTTTACTTTTATACATTTTAGAGAGACATCAGGAATTAGCCAATATGTGTAAGATATACATTGGTTAAGTCCAGAAAGTCAGGATGACTCAAAGGGGAGCAGGGAATAATGGGACTCCAGATCAGGGGTAGATAAGAGACAAACAGTTGCATTCTTTTGAGTCTTTGATGATCATCCTTTCACTGATATACAACTTACACGTGAGAGATAAGTAGAAGAATAGTCACTTATGATTCAGTTTGGCTCAGTAGATCTGCATTTTTACATTAAAAATAGGGCAGAGGAAGCAACCAAATATGCATTTGTCACAGGTGAGCAGAGAGATGTCTTAGAGTTCTGTCCTTTGTCCCACACCTGTGAAAATAAGCTATAAATTTACATTGCCAGGGTGAAATTCAACAGAACTGATTTAGGATAAAAATATTCAGGCCCACAAGGAATTTCCTAGTGGGTAAATGGTGAGGAAGGAATACAGATTTTTTTAAATCTTTGTAGCTATCTTATTTAGAAATAAAATCAGAGACAAATTTCCCTGATGCAATTCCCAACTTGACTTTTCCCGTTTGTCTTAGTGATTTGGGAGCCCTGAGCTTTATTTTCCTTTCATGATACTATTACAATGAGTATTAGATTTCAACGTAGGAAATTTTGTGAGGACACAAACTCATTGTGTCCTCATTTTGTGAGGACACATCTCATTCAGATGAGAGACCAAATATTAGAGTTTTTCCATTAGTTAACCATAACTCTGAATCTTTTTATATTTGTTAACTCTTCATCTCTCCATTTTACATTTTGAGTGGTAACTTAACCTACCCCTGCTACTTCACTCTTCTATTTGTCAGTTGTGTGCACATTCAACAATAATTTTTGTTTTTGAGATTACAATCAGATTCTTTTTTATACTGTTTTTTGCCTGTGTAATATACTAGTCATTTTGTGGGAATTCACTCAGGGTGGTGGCAAAAATATTAAGGAAAAAATAGTAGAGGAAGTTATAAAATATAGTCTTAAACCCTTTTGGAAGGCCTAAGGTTTTTTTCATAGTTTCAGTAAAAGTTTCAGCTGAAGGCAGCCTAAATCCCCTTTACATATACTTAATTTAAAAAAAAAAAAAAAGCAAATAGCTAGGTTATGTTGGGAAATTTTATCTAAATAACTTGTTTACTCGTGTGTTCTTAAAACTAACCTTTAAGCCAGATGGCCATCTCAGGAGGAGGTCAACCAGGGATATTACCCACTAATGGTGTTTTCTTTGGGCATCAAAACCTGTGCTTTAATATTTTAACCTCTAGTGGTGTTAAATCAAGCCTTTGTCAATTAAACTTTACTAAATAAATGTGAGTTTCACTGGCTAGTGAGGGCTGGCAGCTGCTATTTGTTTACAGTAGGCCTAGTTTGTTCCCACTCTGAATGTCAAGGTCATTATTAAGCTGCTCTGCTGAGAACAGGAATATGTAAGTCTAGGAAACCAAAGGCCATGGACCTCAATAATAGGAACCAGCTGGGGTTTCAGATCACCAGTTACTGTGTCATCTGGAGTTACTTAATCCCTAGTCTTGACCTAGACATCTTAATATGGAAACACTGAATTGCAAACAAAGCAATTACATTAGAGAAAGACTTAAAAGAGAAACTGAATGAACAGATTCTTGCATTTGAAAAGATAATATGAATTTTATGTTCATTTTTTCCCTCAGAACAGAATGGGTGAGACTGCAAACATTCTAAAAGGTGTGAGGTGCTATCTAATTGTGGTTTTAATTTGCATTTCCCTAAATAATTACTGATATTGAGCATTTTTTCTTTTTTCTATATCATTTGGCCATTTGTATTTCCTCTTTTGAGAAAGGTCTATTCAGGTGCTTTTCCCATTTTTGAAATCAAGTTATTTGTTTTCTTGCTTTTGAGTTGTTTGAGTTTCTTATATAGTTTGAATATTAACCCCTTGTTGAATGTGTAGTTGGGGGCCAAAGTAAAACTTCTTCCACCTCTGAAGTTTTGCTAAAAGTCAACTGACAGAAGGCAGATTTATAGGATAAATGACACATAAATCTATTAATACGAATGGAGAGAATCACAGAGTGATCACCCCACCATGCAGTGGATATAAGATGGTTGTATACCCTTGATCTTAGGGGAAAGGAAGATGGGGAAGTGCAGATAATTTTGGGGTGATAGTAAATAATTTGGGGAGAATTTAATGAGGTGAAGATCATACAAATGGCCTGGTATTGGGCTTGCAGAGCAGACAATGTTTTGTGACCAAAATTTATCCACGTGTGTTAAGAGACTTCAGTCTTTTTTCCTGCAATATGACTTTAGTTAATGAAAACACATGGAAGGCACCAGAAGTAACTGTTTTCTTATTTGGTGAGTCTGAATTAAGACAGATAAAGGAACTTCAGTAAACAACTTCCTTCTGTGCTTTGGGAAGGACAGAGGATTGAGAAACAGGGGTTGAGGAGGTCAGAGAGACCTTGAGGCTTCATCAGTTCTTCCTGTCAAATCACTATATTTTAGGGTATCCATTTCTGAGCCTCAACAATAGTTAGGAAATATCTTCTCCCAAACTATAGGTTTTCTCTTTACTCTGTTAATTGTTTCCTTTGCTGTGCAGAAAATTTTTTTGCTTTTTGCAATTTTATTTGTATATTTTCACTGTTGTTGCATCTTCTTTTGAGGTCAAATCCAAAAAATTATTGCTCAGACCAACAATGTGGACCTTTTGCCCTATGTTTTCTTTTAGCAGTTTTACAGTTTCAGTTTTTAATCAATTTTCAGTTGGTTTTTAATCAATTTTCAGTTGGTTTTTACATATGGTATGAAATAAGGGTCCAATTTTATTCTTCTGCATATGGACATAAAATTTTCCCAACACCATTCATTGAAAAGACTTTTCTCGTGAAACCCTGTCTCTACTAAAAATACAAAAAAAAATTAGCTGGGCGTGGTGGCGCACGCCTGTTATCCCAGCTACTCAGGAGGCTGAGGCAGGAGAATTGCTTGAACTCGGGAGGCGGAGGTTGCAGTGAGCCGAGATGGTGCCACGGCACTCCAGTCTGGCGCCTGGCGATGAAGTGAGACTCTGTCTCAAAAAAAAAAAAAAAAAGAAAAGAAAAGACTTTTCTCCCCATTGTGTATTCAACCACCAGGGACGGGGATGAGAAATAGGGAGATTTTCCCCATGTGTCAAGGGTAGTAGGATTCAGTTAGGAGGAATAAGCTTTTGAGATCTATTGCACAGCATAGGGACTGTAGTTAATAATAGCATACAGTATCTTTCAAAATTGCCAAGAGAATAAATTTCAAATGTTCTCACCACAGAAAATGATAAATAGGTGAGATGATTAA
Organism: Ateles fusciceps; assembly: GCA_036589455.1. NCBI lineage: Eukaryota > Metazoa > Chordata > Mammalia > Primates > Atelidae > Ateles > Ateles fusciceps. The sequence continues at coordinate 17,203 of JAZHEH010001443.1, forward strand.
ATGTTAATTAGCTTGATTTAATCATTCCATAGTGTACACATATATCAGAACATCACATTGTATTCCATTATTATATACAGTTATTTCTCAGTTAAAATTAAAAAATAAATAAATAAATGTCTTTTAAAAATGCAAATAGCAATTGTAGATAGCAATTTATCATGTATCTCCCAGTCTGCTTCTTTTTAATTGTGTATATTTAATGTGCATAATGTGATGTTTTTATATATATATGTGTAGTGAAGTAATTACTACACTTAATCTAATTAACATAAGCTTCATCTCACATACTTACCTTTCTTTTTGTTTGTGTGTGTGTGTGATAAGAGCATCTAAAATCTACTGCCATCAAGTTTTCAGTACACAATGTGAGATGATTATAGTCCTTATGCTGTACATTAGATATCTAGACATACTCATCCTTTGTAACTGCAACTGTGTGTCTTTTTGACCTGTGTCTCTCCATTTTTTCTTATCTCTGGTAACCACTGTTCCACTATATTTCTATGTATCTGGTTTTTTTTTAAGTTTCACATATAAGTGAGATTATGGAACATTTTTTTTCTGTGTCTTGCTTATTTCACTTAGTATAATTCCCTATAGTTTTATTCATGTTGTTTCAAATAACAGGATTTCTTTTACAAGGCTGAATAATATTCTATAATATATATAATATGTGTGTATCTTTATCCATTTATCTGTTAATGGTCACTTCAGTTAGTTCTATATCTTGGCTATTATGAATAATGATGTGTTATAATAAACAGGAGTACAGATATCTTTATGAGGTAGTGATTTCATTTCCTTTGGGTATGTAACTGGAAAAGGGATTGCTGGTTCATATGGTAGTTCTCTTTTTAATTTCTTTAGGAACCTTCATGCTGTTTTCTCTAATGGCTGCAACAAACTGTGTTCCAACTGTGTACAAGTGTTCCCCTTTCTTCACACTCTCGCCAATGCTTGTTTTTTCTTGCCTTTTGATATAGCCATCTGATATGGGTTTCAGTGGAGTCCCCCACCGAAATTTCACCTTGAATTGTAGTAATCCCCCACATGCCAAGGGCAGGGCCAGGTGGAGATAATTGCATCATGGGGGCAATTCTCTCCATCTGTTCTTGTCTTATGTTATCTGATGGTTTCATAAATGGGAGTTCCTGTGCACAAGTCCTCCTGCCTGCCACCATATAAGACATGGCTTTGCTTTTCATTTGCCTTCTGCCATGATTGTGAGACCTCCTCAGCCATGTGAAACTGTGAGACAAGTAAGCCTCTTTTCTTTATAAATTACCCAGTCTTGGGTATGTCATTAGCAGTGTGAGAACAGGTAATATTAGCAGTGTGAAAACAGGTAATATTTTATTATGGTTTTGATTTGTATTTTCCTGGTTATTACTGACATCAAGCACATTTTCATATACCTGTTGGTATATAAAATAAATTCTTTGCTCATTTTTAAATGAGATTATCAGTTCCAATGTGCTTGTAAAGATTAGTTGGGGTTTTGCTGTATCATCTGGACATGTGTGTCTGGTTTGGAACAAATCCACTTCCTCTCTGTGTAGTACCTGGCACTACTGGCACCTTTGTCATTCAAATAGGCACACTCTCCTCCTCCCATGATAGGAAACCTGCAACAGAAGAAGCAGAATCAGTTGGCTACTAAACATTTCTTCAAAAGCAGAGAGAATGAAGATAAGGGAATGAGAAAACTAACATTAATTCAGTCTCTAAAAGTAATATGCACTACACATATTATCACTTTAATGTTAATAATTACCCCTTAATAATTATCTTCTGTTATAGTCAAGGAAACTGAATTCGTCAAGGTTGTATAGCAAGTAAAACCAGGATTCATACCAGATCCGTGAGACTACTACGCCTATTTCCATTTTCTTCCTTTTGGAAAGGGAGCAAGTAAAGAAAGGCTGCACTATTATAGACAATTTTGTTGTGGTGGTGGTGGTGGTGTGCTTAAGTCCTGATTTTCTCCTTGTGTATTGGTGATTAATTCATTAATGGGCTTTGCTTAGTGGGAGATATTGTAAATCAATGATAGGAATAGTGCGAAGTCATGAATCAAACTTATTTCATATCTGTAAGCATATTATTTCCACTACATCCAAAGCTTCATCTGCTGATGGGAGAAGTCAGACACTTTTTTTCTTTACGCAGTTTCCCAATATTTTGCTTCCTTAAATAACTGAAGTCTCAGCATCTCTTTCTAAAAACCATGCTTGATTTTATTTCTCCTACTTCCCTGGTGGTTTTAGTACTAAAACTGCAGTGCTATTTAGCTGAGTTTAGATGGCCTGGTACAGATATTTTAGCTCAGTGTTTGGATTATAAGTTTTTCCTCTTTGCTCATTAGAATCGCTATGGTCTATGATATGATCTGCTAACTGTTAAAACATGCTAAACCTTAATCATGTAATATTTTACATTTTTTTAAATAATAGTATTTCAACAACTGGTTATTTAACAATATATTTGATCCTTAAAATATTTTGAGAGGCCGGGCATGGTGGCTCACATTTGTAATTCCAACATTTGGAAGGTCAAGGTGGGAGGATTACTTGAGCTCAGGAGTTTAGACAAGCCAAGGCTATATAGTGAGATCCTATCTCTGCTAAATAAATAAATAAATAAATAGCCAATCATAGTGTCACATGCCTGTAGTTCCAGTTACTCAGGAGGCTGAGCTGGGAGGATCACTTGAGCCTGGAAAGTCAAGGCTGCAGTGAGCCATGATGGTATCACTGCATTCCAGCCTGGGTTACAGAGTGAGACCCTGTATCTCAAAAACACAACAACAACAACAAAAAAACATTTCTAGAAATAGGTAGAGAAAATTTACTCCTTCAGTATTGTAAAATAAGAAATAAAAGTTAATTCCAAATATTTATGAAGTAGTCGCCCTGTGCTAGGCAGTGTAGATACAACAGTGTATAAATGTACATGTTCTTTGATTTCTAAAACTTATCTTCCTATCCTAGGTCAAAAGCTAATGAGAAAAAAACTCATTTCAAACCTGCCAATTTCTAGTCTGAGGCCCTTTTTATTAAATATCCAGTTATATTTCCAATATTGATGAATGCATTATAATAAAGCAGCTTTTCAAAACTCTCATCTCTCAAACATTAGGTCAAATTTTGGGAATCCAATTTTTGCAGCATTATCTCAAATCTCTTCATTAATCTAAAGATTCTATAAGTATAAAATTGAGATTAAATTTTCTAGTGCCAAACTTTACCCATTTAAAAATTTTAAAACTGTTGTCTTATTTTAAATAATAGATATAATTGCTGTCACTCATAATCTTTCTCTGATACATCAAAATCTCTGTCCCTCACATCAACACTGTGAGATCAGGAGAACAAGTACAGTTTAATTTTATTGTGGAGGCAAGGAACAGACTTAAAGATATTGTGTTGTGTGCTTTGAAATGAAAATCTTCAAAAATGACATAGATAAACCTGGAGTCAAGTTCACAGTCAGTCTACCTCACCATGACAGCTTTTGGGTTAATTTGAGGAACTTGTGAAACCTTTGCAACATACAAGTTGGCACCATCTTCTTTTATGACTAATCTTAAAATGAGAATTTTTTAAGCCTGTAACTAGACAATACTTTAGGTTTCATGCAAAGTAAATTCAAATACAAATATTACAGCCATATTTTTCAGAACTTACGATCTTGTCCATTCAGTACCGTTTGTCCATTTCCATGGTTGGCCTTGTTCTCTGCTCAAACCAATCCAATGATCAGATGGGCCCTTATATCTCAACAGGAAATTCTTTCAGAAAACACAGAGATGATATTCATTAATCTAACATAACCCATCCTCTCCTAGAAATGTTGCTGCTATGCTGTATCCTTAACTACTCATAATTTTCTTCTCTTTTATTTTGTATTGTTTAGTAATACATAAAGAATAGATATGCTATATTATCATACATACCAAAGATAATTTAAAACTGAGAACAATTGTTGATAATTTTATTACTTCTGTTTCTGTATAGTACTCATTTGTCTGACTGTTCCCCAATTCATGTACTATACTATTGGTTGACACCAGGATTTTATTGAGTTTGAAATGTATTCTACTATGACATTCTTGGCACTTGTCCTAGAATAGTATTTTTAGGCTGCAGGATATGCTTTCCGTCAACTTTAAGAAATGACACCAGGCCAGGCACAGTAGTTCACACCTGTAATCCCAGCACTTTGAGAGGCCAAGGCAGGCAGATCACCTGAGGCCAGGAGTTTGAGACCAGCCTTGACCAACATGGTAAAATCCCCTCTCTACTAAAAATGTACAAAAATTAGCCGAGCATGATGGCACACACCTGTAATCCCAACTATTTGGGAGACTGAGGCACTAGAATCATTTGAACCTGGGAGACAGAGTTGTAGTGAGCCAAGATGATGCCACTGCACTCCAGCCTGGGCAATAAAGTGAGATTCTGTCAAAAAAAAAAAAAAATGAAAGAAAGAAAGAGACAGAGAGAAATGACACCAAACTAATGTAAGAAATGAAAGAAATGAAAGAAAGAAAAGAAATGACACCAAACTACCAAATTATCCTCACACCAGCAGTGTAGGCTGGTTTTCTTTGCTATGTTTGTTTGTCAAGATGTACTATCCATGTTATGATTCTGAATTTTAATGCAATTAAATATATAAACACTTTTCTTTATTACTAGTAAATTTAGGGACTTCTTAGGTGAATCTTTTACTCTTTCAAATCATAAAGATGACTTTTGTTTTTGCTTTACTTTTTTAGTTCCTTACAGTGTACAGTTAGGCTATGGATATGAGATCTTTCTTCTTTTTTAGTTATGTGTTCACAGCTATAAATTTCCCTCTTTGAACTATTTTCAATGTATACCATAAACATGCTTTTTGTATTTTTTTGTTCATTTGTTCTCAAGGTATTTTCTAATTTCCCTTGTGATTTCTTCTCTGACCCCTGGCTGTTTAAGAGTGAGTTCTTTTAATTTCTACGTATGTGTGAATTTTCCAGTTTTTCTTGTTATTGATTTCTAGCTTCGTTCCATTGTAATTACAAGAGATACTTTTAGGACTTCAAACTTTTCAAATTTATTAACACTTGTTCTGTGGCCTAACATATGGTCTATTTTGGGGAATGTTCCATGTGCACTTGAGAAGAATCAATATTCTGCTCTTGTTGGTTAGATTATTCTGTAGATGCCTGTTAGAAATTGATTTATAGTGTTGTTCAAATTTTCTATTTCCTTATTGATCTTCTGTCTAGTTGTTTAATCTCCTATTGGAAATGGACTATTTCATTTTCCAACTTTTCATAAAACTCTTGGCTTCTCCCTTAAATTATAGCAATTATTGCTTCATATATTTTGGGGCTATATTAAGTACATATATTTTATAACTAATAACTGCTTTGCTATATCAAACTTTTTTTAAATGCATAATGCCTTTCTTTGTCTCTTGTAAAATTTTTTACTTGAGTTTATTTTGTCTGACAAAACTCAACACTATTTTGGTAACTATTTGTATGGAATATCTTTTTTAGTTCTTTTACTTTCAACTTTCTTGTATCAAAGGTGAGTCTCTTGTAGACAGCATATAGATGAGTCTTGTTTTCCTTTTTAATTTGTTTTGTTTTTTAGCCAACTTGTCAATCTTTGTCCTTTAATAGGATAAATTCATCCTTTTTTATTTAATGTGATTACTAAAACAAAATTTACTTTTGCCACTGAACTATTTGTTTTATCTTTTACGTCTTTGTTTTTCAAGTTGTCTGTTACTGCCATCTTTTGAATTTAGTTGATTTCTTATAGTGTATTTTTCTTCCTTTTCTGTGTATTTTTAGTAATTTTATTAGTGGTTACCTTGAGGATTATAATTAACATTTTAAACTTGTAATGATATAATTTTATAATATCAACATAGCTTCAATAACTATGTAAACATTTTGATCCCATATGTCTTTATCCCTCCTGCTTTATAAGATTGTCACAGATTTCATCTTTATACATTATGTGACCACCATCATCGATTTATAATTTTTATGCATTTGCATATGAAATTATAGACAGATAAATATAAATATAGATAGTTATAAATAAGAGAAGTTATAAACTATTCAACACATACAGTAATTCTGGGTTTTATATTTACCTCTATTGTTACCTTCATAAATATTTTTATTTGCTGGATTCTCGAATTGCTGTCTAGTGTCCTTTACTTTCAACCTAAAATGTTCCCTTTAGCAAGTTTTGTAGCATAGGTCTACTAGTAATAAAATCCCTTAATTATTAGTTATCTGAAAATGTATTACTTTTTCCTTCATTCTTGAAGGACAACTTTGATATATACAGAATTTGTCGTTGGCAGTTTTATTTATTTTTTCTTTAAGACATTTAAATATGCCATTTCATTCCCTTCTGATCTCCATGGTTTCTCAGAGAAAATCAGCTATTAACCTTATTCATCTTATGAAAATGTTGAGTTGCTTCACTCTTGCTGCTTTCAAAATTATCTCTTTCAATTTTGTTAACTTGACTATAATTTGTCTCAATGTAGTTCTCTTTAAGTTTATCCTTTTGGAGTTCATTGAGCCTCTTGTATGTATATATTTGTGTATTTCCTCAGATTTGGAAAGTTTTGTTTATTATTTCTTTAAATGTATTTTTCTGCTTCTCTTTCTCTTCTCTTTCTTGGAGTTCTACAGTGCATATGTTAATATGTTTGATGATGTCCTGCAGGTTTCTTAGAATCTGTTTATCTATCTTAATTCTTTCTCTTTGTTTTTCTTAGCTTTGATTGTTTCAATTGTCTTATTTTCAAGTTTTCTGATCTCTTTCTTCTCAAATCTGTTGTTGAACTTCAGTGAATTTTTTTTTATTCTTTTTATATTTCACTCATTGTACTTTTCAGCTCTGTAATTTTTGCTTGGTTCCTTTTTTTACAATTTCTATCTTTATATTGATATTCTAATTTTGTTCCTTTATTATGTTTTGGGTTTCCTTTAGCTTTTTTACTTGTTTTCTTTAGGTCATTGGATATACTTAAGACAGCTGATTTAACATTTTTTACTCATATTTTTAATATCTGGGCCTCTCCAGGGATAGTTTCTGTCAGATTATTTTTCTGTGAGTGAACCATAGTTTTTCTTTGCATGTTTTGCAATTTATTTTTTGAGAACTGGACATTATGAGTACTAGGTTGTGCTAACTCTGGTAACTTAATTCTTTTGCTCTTCAGGGATTGTCAAATCTTGGTTGTTGTAGTTCAGAGTCATTTGTTCATGATTTTCCCAAACTATTTTTTACAAAGTGTGTGTTCTCTGTGGTTCATTGTCATTGAAATCTCTGTTCTGTTATCTCTGCAGTCATCCAGTTATCTAACAAAAATAGTCTTAAATCGCTGCTTCCAAAATGGAGAAAAACACATGCTATTTCTTTAAATCCTTTGGAAGTCACTTCAGCTGATGAGGATTGAAGCAATGATAGCCCACTTCTGTGTCTGCCCCTCAGCATCCAAAGGCAGAAATCAGCAATAACCCTGATATTTGGAGAAAAAGTTCTTATTGTCCACCCTGGCTGCAGGAATTCATTCCAGGGTCATGGGCAGCAGTTCCCATAGCTCTCTGCAATAATAGGGTGTGAGAAATGGTTATTATTCAGTGAAAAGGCTGAAATTCACTGACATTAACCAAAATTTATCATCTTCATCATCAAACTCTTCCTTTGATGCCACTAGATTCAGGAAGAACATATGTCTGTAGCTTTTTACTCCACCATCTTCTCTGACATCATTCTTGCTAGGTTATTTTATTTTACTTTATTTTGAGACAGTCTCACTCTGTCACCCAGGCTGGAGTGTAATGGCATGATCTCAGCTCACTGAAGTCTCCATCTCCCAGGTTCAAGCAATTCTCCTGCCTCAGCCTCCCAAGTAGCTGGGATTACAGGTGTTTACCACCATGCCTAGCTAATTTTTATAATTTTTGTTTAAGGTGGGGGTTTCACCATGTTGGCCAGGCTGGTCTTAAACTCCTGATCTCAAATGATACACCCACCTTGGCCTCCCAAAGTGCTGGGATTATAGGCAGGTGCCACTGCCCAGCCTCGCTTGATTTATTTTAAAACAATGTTACTAACTTCATACAAACTGAAAATTGTGTTTTTACCAATGCTTTTCCAATCTTTATTTGCACAGTTCTGGCTCACAAGTCAAATAAGGCTCTGGCTTGCTTGCCCTCTGGGCCTTGGTCCTGCCATGAATGTTAAGGTAATTTTAGATGGTTCACTGTAATATGTAATACATGCTGGGTTACTCTCTTCTTATGCTAAAAAAAAAATCAATGTATAAACAGGTGTCTAAACCTACCTCTTAGATAATTTAATAGGAAAACATATCCTTGTAGGACTGAATCTTTGATTGTTGCCAGAAATATTTTCTTACCAGTTCCTGGAAGTTTTCAACCAGAGCAAGATTAGCATCTTGTGAGTCACAAAACCTCTGACTTGACGTCCAGTTCTTGGTGTCATCAGAAAAGTAGAAACATTTTCTTTGAAAACCAATCCAGCTTTCTGGGCATGCAGCTTGAAGACATACTGATGGCTTTTGATGGCAGTTAGTTCTACTTGCTGAAAATAAAAATTTCTTACTTTTATATTGTATTGTATAAATTACCAAGTGCTAATATACTTTCTGACATTCCTGTTAAGTATTAAATGTATTATTTTCATTTTCTAAATGAGAAGTATGATTCTGAAAATAATTGCATACATTACACAGCAAATGGCAAAACTGAGATTCAAACTTATGCCTTCTGTAGGGGGTGAGCTCAAAAAGGAGTTATTAGTGCCTTAAGCTTGCTCTGGGCCATGTACCTATTTGGCTCTCAACAGTGTTACCCTTTCTTAAAATATTAGATACATTAATGATAGCATTTGATTAGCTTTGGAGAACAGATAGTTCTCCAAGTGCTCTAGATCAGGGGTCCCCAACCTCCAGGCCATGGATCAGTATGGATCCATGACAAGTCAGGAACTAGGCCGCACAGCAGGAGATAAGCGGCAGGTGAATGAGTGAAGCTTCCTCTGTATTTACAGCCACTTTTCATCACTCATGTTACCTCCTGAGCTCCACCTCCTGTCACATCAGCAGTGGCATTAGATTCTCATAGGAATGCAAACCCTACTGGGAACTGCTCATGTAAGAAATCTAGATTGTGTGTTTCTTATGAGAATCCAATGCCTGATGATCTGTCACTGTCTCCATCACTCACAGATGAGACCATCTAGTTTTAGGAAAACAAGCTCAGGGCTCCCACTGATTCTACATTATGGTGAATTATATAATTATTTCATTATATATTATTGCATGATGTAATAATAATGTAAATAAAGTGCACAATAAAGGTAATCCACTTAAATCATCTCAAAACCATTCCTTGACCCCAGTCTATGAAAATGTGGTCTTTCACAAAACTAGTCCCTTGTGTCAAAAAGGTTGGAGACTGCTGCTCTAGATGACTTGGTAAAACAAGGGGCAGGATATAGATACCTTATGTGAAAAAGGTTTCTTGAGGTGAAAAGGCCTGGTATATGTCTAAATAGTCTCATAAATATGAAATAAGTTGTACAGTGAGCTTCCATCCACTAAGGAGATTTAGTGAGGTTTTCTACACTTTGAAGGCAGCAATACTTCACTACACAGGCTTTTCTGACCTACCTCTCATATAATCAGGAGAAATGCTCTCTTCATGTGGAATCCAGAGCAATGACTGTCTCCCCAGATAGTTGTCACCAAGCCCCTAGTGGCTTACCATCTTCTATTCTATGACTACCTTCTCCCTTCAACTCAATAGTTCTGAAAGTGTCTATGACCAGAATGCTGGGTACTCATAGAATCATTACTATCAGTTGGCACCACTATTCTTGGCTTTGGCTCTTATGAGGTAAGAAATCACTCCTGGTGATGAATAATAACTGGTGTAATCTGAATGTCAAACCATAACACCAGGAAAATGTGTGTCATACCTGGTTTGGTACCACCAACCAGGTACCAAATTGTAAATATTATAACGTAATTTCTTGAACTAGACTTGAAGGCAGGATGACTTCTCCAAATCTGTGCATATTTGTTGTGCTATCACTGCTCCTATAACAACCAGTTTAAAGAAAATGACCAGACCAGAGAGGGAAAGATGGCTGAATACGAACAACCCCAGTCTGCAGCTCCCAGTGAGACCAACACAGAAGGTGGGTGATTTCTGCATTTCCAACTGGAGCATGCAGATCATCTCATTGGGACTGGTTACACAGTGGGTGCAGCACATGGAGGGTGAGCAGAAGCAGTGTAGTGCATCACCTCACCCAGGAAGTGCAAGGGGTCAAGGCACTCCCTCACCTAGTCAACGGAAACTATGAGGGAATATGCTGTGAGGGATGGTGCACTCTGGCCCAGATACTATATTTTTCCCTTGGTGTTTGCAACCCACAGATCAGGAGATTCCCCAGGGTGCCTACATCACCAGGGCCCTGAGTTGCAAGCACAAAACTGGGTGGCCATTTGGGCAGCCACCAAGCTAGCTGCAGGAGTTTTTGTTTTGTTTTGTTTTGTTTTTGTACCTTGGTGGTGCCTGGAACCCCAGCAAGACAGAACCATTCACGCCCCTGAAAAGGGGGCTGAGGCCAGGGAGCCAAGTGGTCTTGCTCAATGGATCCCACCACCACAGACCCCCACAGAGCCCAGGAGATCTACTAGCTGGAAATTCTTACTTCCAGCACAGCAGTCTGAAGTCAACCTGGGACACTTGAGCTTGGTAGGGAGTGGGGCATCTGCCATTACTGAGGCTTGAGTAGGTGGTATCCTCCTCACAGTGTAAACAAAGCCACTTGGAATTTTGGACTGGGCAGAGCCCACCACAGAACAGCAAAGCCGCTACAGATAGGCTGCCTCTCTGGATTTCTCCTCTCTGAGAAAGGCATCTCTAAAAGAAAGGCAGCAGCCCCAGTCAGGGGCTTATAGATAAAACTCCCATCTTCCTGAGACAGAGCACCTGGGGGAAGGGGTGGCTGTGGGCACAGCTTCAGCAGACTTAAACATTCCTGCCTGTCAGCTCTGAAGAGAGCAGTGGATCTCCCAGCACAGCACTCAAGCTCTTTTAAGGGACAGACTGCCTCCTCAGGTGAGTCCCTGACCCCCATGGCTCCTGACTAGGAGACACCTTCCAGCAGTGTTCTACAGACACCTCATACAGGAGATCTCTGGCTGGCATCTGGAGGGTGCTCTCTGGGATGAAGCTTCCAGAGGAAGAAGCAGGCAGCAATCTTTGCTTTTATGCAGCCTCTCCCAGTGATACCCAGGCAAACAGGATCTGGATTGGCCCTCCAGCAAACTCCAGCAGACCTCCAGAAGAGGGCACTGACTGTTAAAAGGAAAACTAACAAACAGAAAACAATAACGTCACCATCAACAAAAAGGACACCCACACAGAAACCCCTTCCAAAGATCATCACCATCAAAGACCAAAGGTAGACAAATCCTAGAAGATGAGGAAAAAAACAGCACAAAAATGCTAAAAATTTCAAAACCAGGGCTCCTTGCGAGCAAGGGAACAAAACTGGACAGAGAATAAGTTTGATGAATTGACAGAAGTAGGTTTCAAACTTGTCCAAGCTAAGGGAGCATGTTCTAACCCAAAGCAAGGAAACTAAGAACTTTGATAAATGGTTATAGGAACTGCTAACTAGAATAATCAGTTTAGAGAAGATCACAAATAATCTGATGGAGCTGAAAAACACAGCATGAGAACTTTGTGATACACAAGTATTAATAGCTGAATTGATCAAGCAGCAAAAAGGATATCAGAGATTGAAGGTCGACTTAATGAAGTAAAATGTGAGGACAAGATTAGAGAAAAAGAATGAAAAGGAACAAACAAAGCCTCCAAGAAATATGGGACTATGTGAAAAGACCAAATCTATGATCGATGGTGTACCTGAAAGTGACAAGAGTGGAATCAAGTTGGAAAACACACATCAGAATATTATCCAGAAGAACTTCCCCAACTTTAAAATTCAGCAAGACAGAAGGGCATTACATAGCAAGAGAGGCCAACATTAAAATTCAGGAAATACAGAGAACACGACTAAGATACTCCTCAAGAAGAGCAACCTCAAGACACATAATCATCAGATTCACCAAGGTTGAAATGAAGGAAAAAATGTTAAGGGCAGCCAGAAAGAAAGGTCGGGTTGCCCACAAAGGGAAGCCCTTCAGACTAACAGCAGATCTCTCTGCAGAAACACTACAAGCCAGAAGAGAGTGGGGACAATATTCAACATTCTCAAAGAAAAGAATTTTCAACCCAGAATTTCATATCCAGCCAAACTAAGCCTCATAAGCTAAAGAGAAATAAAATGTTTTACTGACAAGCAAATGCTGAGGGACTTTGTCACCACGAGGACTGCCTTACGAGAGCTCCTGAAGGAAACAATAAATATAAAAAGGAAAAACCGGTACCAGCCACTGCAAAAACATACAAAATATAAAGACTGACAACACTGTGAGAAAGCTGCATCAACTAATGTACAAAATAACAAGCTGGCTGGCATCATGATGACAAGATCAAATTCACACATAACAATATTAACCTTAGATGTAAGTGGGCTAAATTCCCCAATTAAAAAGACACAGACTGGCATATTGGATAAAGAGGAAGATTTACCAAGCAAATGGAAAGCAAAAAAAAAAAAAAAAAAAAAAGCAGGAGTTGCAATCCTAGTATCTGATAAAACAGACTTTAAACCAACAAAGAAAGATAAAAAGAGACAAAGAAAGGCATTACATAATGATAAAGGGATCAATGCAACAAGAAGAGCTAACTATTCTAAATATATATGCACCCAATATAGGATCACCCAGATTCATAAAGCAAGTTCTTACAGACCTACAAAGAGACTTAGACTCCCACACAATAATAGTTGGAGACTTTAACAGCCCACCGTCAATATTAGACAAAGCAACAAGACAGAAAATTAGCAAGGATGTTCAGGACCTGAACTCAGGTCTGGACCAAGCAGACCTAATAGACAGCTACAGAACTCTCCACCCCATATCAATGGAATATACATTCTTCTCAGCACCACATAGCAAATATTCTAAAATTGGCCACATAATTGGAAGTAAAACCCTCCTCAGCAGTAAATGCTAAAACAAACAAACAAACAAAAAACAGAAATTATAACAAACAGTCTCTCAAACCACAAGGCAATCAAGTTAGAACTCAGGATTAAGAAACTCACTCAAAATTGCACAACTACATGGAAACTGAACAACCTGCTCCTGAACGATTACTGGGTAAATAACAAAATCAAGGCAAAAATAAAGAAGTTCTTTGAAATCAGTGAGAACAAAGATACAGCATAACAGAATTTCTGGGAGGGACACAGCTAAAGCAATGTTTAGAGGGAAATTGCTTAAGCTCAGGAAGTGAAGGCTGCAGTGAACTATGATTTCACCACTAAACTTCAGCCTGGATGACACAGCAAGATTCTTTCTCTTAATGTAAAGTAAAATATGAAATACCTCTACACATTTATTAGAGTGATCAAAGCTGAGAACACTGACAAATCAAAACCACAATGAGATACTATCTCATGCCAGTTAGAATGGTGATCGTTAAAATGTCAGGAAACAACAGTGCTGGAGGGGATGTTGAGAAACAGAAACGCTTTTTCACTGTTGGTGGGAGTGTCAAAGAGGGACACTTTAGATACAACACCAAAAACACAGTCAAGAAAGAAAAATAAATAAATTGAACTACATAAAATTATAGCTTTTATGCATCAAATAACACTATCAACAGAGTGAAAAGACAACCTACAGAATGGGACAAAATAGGATTCCCTATTTAATAAATGATGTTGGGAAAACTGGCTAGCCATATGCAGAAAACTGAAACTGGTCTTTTGTGGGTCTGTATACATTTTAGGGTTTTTTAAGAAATTCTGTGAAGAATGTTATCAGTATTTGAATAAGGATTGCATTGAATCTGTACATTGTTTTTGGTAATATGGACCTTTTAAGAATATTGATCTTCCAATCCATGAATATGGAATATTTACATATTTTTTTGAGTCCTGCTCAATTTCTTTTATCAATGTTTTATTATTTTCATAGTAGAGAACTTTCACTTCTTTGGTTAAGTTTATTTTCAGGTATTTTATTTGCAGTGATTGCAAATGTGATTACTTCCTTCGATTCCTTTTCAGATTGTTTGCAATTGGCACATTTTAATTTTGTATCCTGCAACTGTACTAAATTTATCAGTTCTAAAATTTTTTTTGGTGAAGCCTTCAGGTTATCGTTACTATAAAATTATGTTATCTACAAACAAGAAAAATTTGACTTCTTTCTTCCTGATTTGAATGCCTCTTCTTTCCCTTATCTAATTACTCTGGGTAAAACTTCTAGTATTATGTTGAATAAAAGTGGTGAAAGTAGGCACTTTTGTCTTGTTTTTAATTTTAGAAGAAAGGCTTTCAGTTTTTCTTCATTCAGTATGATACTAGCTTTGGGTTTGTAATATATGACTTTTATCATGTTGATTTCCTTCTTCCATACTCAGTTGTTCAGAGTTTCTAACATGAAGGAATGTTGAATTTTATTGATAATCATATGGCTTTTGTTCTTCATTCTGTTAATATAATGTATCACATGTATTGATTTGCATATGTTGAACTATTATTGCATCTCTTAGATGAATTTTACTTTATCATGATAAAAATATCTTTCAAAGTGTTGTTGAATTCAATTTACTAGTGTTTTGTTTTGTTTTTTTAAGACTTTTAGTATCTAGTTCATTAGAAATATTGACCTGTAGTATTCTTTGGTTGTATGTTTATCTTGTTTTGGTATCAAGGTAATACTGGCCTCAGAATGAATTTGAAAGTATTCCTTCCTCCTCAATTTTTTTGGGAAAATTTGAGTAAGATTAGTATTAATTATTCTTTAAATGTTTAGTAGAAGTAAGCAGAAAAGCAATCAGGTCCTGGACTTTTTTTTTTTTTTTTTTTTTTTTATGAGAGACTCTTCATTACTGCTTCTATCTTGTTACTTGTCACTGGTCTATTCAGGTTTTAGATTTCTTCATAGTTTAATCTTGGTAAATTATGTCTCAGAACTTATCCATTACATCTAGATTTTCCAATATATTGACAAATAGTTGCTCATAAATCTCTAATTATCCTTTGGATTTCTGTGGTAACAGTTGTCGTGTCTCCTTTTGGATCTCTAATTTTTATTTTTGGGTCTTTTAATTTTTTATAGTCTGGCTAAATGTTTGTCAATTTTATTTATCATTTCAAAAGGCCAACTTTCAGTATTATTGATGTTTATTTTACAAGTTTCTATTTTATTTCTGCTCTAATCTTTTTTTTTCTCTTTTACTATTTTTGGGTTTGATTTGATATTGTTAATTCTTTAAGATGCATCACTCAGTAATTTATTTAAAGTTTTTGTACTTTTTTGATGTAGGAGGCATTTATTGCTATAAGTTTCTCTCTAAGTGTTGCTTTAGCTGTATTCCATACCAGGTTTTTGTATGTTTTATTTTCATTTTCATTCATTTCAAAAAAAATTCTATATTTTATTCTTTATTTCTTCATTGACCCAATGGTTGCTCAGGAACATGTGGTTTACTATCCACGTATTTATATGGTTTTCAAAGTTCCTCTTGTTATTGATTTCTAGTTTTCTTCCATTGTGATCAGATAAGATGCTGGATATGGCCTTCAGTTTTTAAAAATTTTTTCAGACTTGTTGTAAATCCTAACAAGTGATCAATTCTGGATAATACTCCATTTGTTGATTAGAAGAATGTGTATTCTGCAGCTGTTGGATGAAACATTCCGTAAATGTCTATTAGGTCCATGTGTCCTATAGTGCAGATTAAGATCAATGATTTGGTCCTCTATTCATTCATCTTCTCAGCCTATATCCTAAGTAATATATTAAGAACATATAATGAATCATTGGCCAATACAATAGGCTCCCTTATTTGTGGTTTGGCTTCCTGATGTTTCAGTTACATATGGTTAACTGAGATCAAATGCACTGAATGGGAAATTTCAAAAATAAATAATTCATAAATTTTAAATGGTGCACCATTCTAAGTAGGGTGATAAAATGTCGGAACATGAAGCATCACTTTGTCCAGCATATCCATGCTGTAGATACTCCCCAACTATTAGTCACTTAGTAGACATCTTGGTTATCAAACTGACTCTCACAGTATCATGATTCCTGTGTTCAAGTAATCCATACTTTACTTAATAAAAGCCCCAAGGCACAAAGGTAATAATGCTTTCAGTTTAATTATGCCAAAAGGAAGCCATATAGTGCTTCCTTAAAATGAAAAGATAAAAATTCTCAGCTTAATTGGAAAAAAAAATAGTATGTTGACATTGCTAAGATCTAAGGTAACAATGAATCTCTGTCTGTGAAATTGTGAAGAAGAAAAAGATGATAGTTCTGCTATTGCCCCTCAAACTGAAAGTTATAAGTGCTCAGTTAAGATAAAAATGGCACTAAATTTCTGAGTGGAAGACCTGAATAGAAACATGTTCCAATTGATGGCAATTGGATTTAGAACTATCTGCATCTTCAGGTGTCTACACATACCCCACAGACAAGGGGTATACTACTCCATTCAAGCATAAACACACTTGTATAAATTACATAGACTTCTACAGCTCTATTTTGGTATGACCCTTACCAGAAGCAATGCCTTTGAAATCACTTAAATGAAAATGGAATTCTTGGGTGAAAAGATATACAGTAAAAGTACACAATAAAAGACCTAGCAATAATGTAAATTTAAGCATAATATAACTGGCAATTTGGTTGTATCTTCTGAAGACTCTGATCATTTCAGTAAACTTGGAATAATGGAACCCTATTTACATAATTAAAATTTTTGATGCCACTTAAAAAGTTATTGGAGTTTAACTCAATTAGTGAGACAATATATTAAAAGCTGTAAAGAATAACAAAATTATTAAGATGCTGTATCTTCTTTTTACAAGTACAATTATCTCTAGAGAAATAAATATTACAATTTACTTACCTCTTAAAGTAATAGTCATTCCACACAGTATGATTGTCAGAAACACGATTAAGAAAAATAAGCACCAATTTAAGGTAGCTTTACTACGACGCTCTTTTGAATGCAGATAATCTGGGAAAAAATTATTGAAAAACATTTTAAAATTAAATACAGACACAATACTGCCAGAAACATTAACCATCAAAATGTCATTTTTATTTAATTCCTTCCCTTTTCACTAGAGGATGCAACTGACCTGTCATCTTTTGAACTTACTATTTTGTCTCCAGAGTTTAATCATTTTCCAAAGTTAAAATAATTGATTTTAACTTTCTAGCTACCATATTCAAGTTACCCTTTTAATTGGAGGGTATCATATCAACTAAACCACAGGGATGAAATAAACAAAATCCAAATTGTTGGAAATTCAACATAGCAAATTATCCCGATTCTTGTCTAAAAATGTAAAGAAACATTTTTTAAAGATATTAAGAGGTGATCTATTGATTAAAATAGACTTAATAGGCATTGTTTTGGAGAAAAAAAGGCAAAACTGAAGTGATAAAGTGATTATTGTAGAGGTCAAATGTGTTATTCTTGGAAGATAGGAGGGTGAAGAGTTAATAATATATGGAGGGCTTCTGAGTCACATAACAAGGATCTTTCTCAGACAATGTTAGTAGTTGTATTAGTCCATTCTCACTGTGTGAAGAACTGCTCAAAATTGGATAATTTAAAAAGGAAATAGATTTAATTGACTCACAGTTCTGCATGGCTGGGGAGGCCTCAGGAAACTTACAATCATGGTGGAAGGGGAAGCAAACATGCCTTTCTTCACATGGCAGCAGGAGAGGGAAGTGCCTGATAAAGGGGTAAAAGCCCCTTATAAAACCATCAGATCTCATGAAAACTCACTATCACAAGAACAGCATAGGAGTAACCATCTCCATGATTCTGTTATCTCCCATTGGCTCCCTCCCATGGCAAGTAGGGATTATGGGAACTACAATTCAAGATGAGATTTGGGTGGAGTCACAGCCAGGCCATATCAGTAGTCAACAAACGTGTTTATATTATAATAATTTAAAAAGCTGTATATTTTTATTGTATAATTTCCTGTTTTTGTGTTATATCTCAAAATGTCTTAGGTTATATAAAACCTCTTATAAAGTTAATTGTTGGAAACCCATTCTGACACAATCTCTTGCATACAATTCACACTCTAGTTCATTTATCTAGGTTTGTCCTTAGTTAAATAGGCATATTTTTCTCTAACATTCCCCTCAATACTAGAGACATTAGCAAACTTTACATTGATGTTTCCCAAGATATTTTTCTTAATCAATAGATTTTAGTTTTTAGCAGTTTCAGTTGACAGAGATACTGAATGAAAAATTCAGAGTTTACATATATTCCTGTGCCCCCTTTATCAAAGATTTAAGAAATCATAAAAGAATTCAGAGGAAAATAAATTCTACATTAGAGAAACAATGATATAAATGACGTTTACATTCTCCTGAAAAACCATGCAAGCAAGAAGAGAGTGGAAAAAAATATTTAAAGTGTTAAGAGCAAAAACCTTATCAACTTAGAATTCTTTAGCTGAAAAAATTCTTCAAAGTGAATGAGAAATGAACACTTTTTTAGACAAACATTGAGACACCTTGTTGCCAGTAGACCTTTCTTATGCCACAAAACAAAAAAATTAAATGCATTTTTTTAAAAAAGAAAGAAAATTATACAGGTTAGAAACTTGAATTATATTAAAAAGAATGTAAAAAATAAATGAAGATAAAATAAAACTGTTTTTCTTATTCTTAATTGATCTAACAGATGACAATTTGTTCAAAATAACAATAGTAGCAATATATTTAATTATGTTTGCTTATATATCTTTTATATATATTTATATGCTTATGTATGTAAATGAAATGAATAACAGAAATGATACATGGGATAAAGGCAGAGAATTCAGATTTTTTTTATTATAAGGTACTCACGGTGCCTGTGAAATGGTATGGTATTATTTGAAAGCAAACTTACATTAGTTGTGAGTGTATACTGCAAACACTAGGGTAACTATTAAAAACAAATTTTAAAAATATAATTGATATACTAAGAATGGGGAAAAAATGGAACTTTATAAATTCTAAGTTAATAACTACAAATGCAGAAAAAGAAGACAAGGCTGGGTGCGGTGGCTTACACTTATAGTCCTAACCCTTTGGGACACTGAGGCAGGAGGATCATTTGAGGCCAGAAGTTCAAGACCAGCCTGGGCAACATATCAAGACTCTGTCTCTGCAAAAATTAAATAAAAATCAGCCAGGCTTGGTGGAACATGCCTGTAATACCAGCTACTCAGGACTCAGATGGGAGACTCACTTGGGCCCAGGAGTTCAAGGGTACAGGGAGCTATAATTATATCACTGCTCCAGCTTAATGAATAAAGTGAGACTCTGTCTCTGAAAAGAAAAGAATAGAAAACAAAAAAGAAACAAAGAACAATGGCAACAAATAGAAAACAGAAATATAGTAGATATTTAATCCACCTATGTTAAAAATCATTTTAATATCAATGATCTAAAGGCACCAATTAAAAATCAGAGATTAACCTATATGATGTCTGCAGGAAATGCACTTTAAATGTAAAGACACACAAATTAAAAGTAAATGGATGGTAAATATATATGTGTATATATATATATATATGCATTTATATATCATACTCGCACAAACAAAAGAAAGCAGGTAAAGCTATAAGAATTTCAGATAGAACAAACCTCAAAGCAAGGACATCTATCTGGAATAAAGAAAGGCATTGCATAATGGTATAAGAATTAGTTTTCCAAGAAACTATGTTATGTTTCCACATATCAAACCTAAATGTACATGCAACTAACAAGAGAGCATTTAACTACATGAGGCAAAAATTAATAGAACTGCAAGGAAAAATAGATGAATTCATTATCACAGTTGGAGATTTCAACAACACTGTGTTGGAAATGCACAGATCCAGCAGGGTACAATGGCTCATGATTGTAATCTCAGCACTTTGGGAGGCCAAAAAGGCTGGATTAGTTGACCTCCAGAGTTCAAGACCAACCTGAGCAACACAGCAAAATTTTGTCTCTACAAAAAGACAAAAATGAACCAAGTGTGGTAGTATGTGCCTGTATTCCCAGCTACTGGGGAGACTGAGGTGGGAGGATTGCTTGAATCAGGAAGCAGTAGTTGAAATGAGATGAGATTGCACTACTGCATTCTAGCCTGGGGTGACAGGGGAAGACTCCATCTCAAAAACAATATAAACAGATAGAAAGAAAGAAATGCACAGATTCAGGAAGTAGAAAATTGGTACAACTTAACTGAACTCAGCAACACCATCAATCAACTGAATAGAATTGACATCTATAGACTACTTCATTCAACAACAGCAGAATATGCACTCTCAAAATTACATGGAATAGTTATCATAATAGACTACTTTCTGGGCCATAAAACCTACCTTAACAAATTTAGCAAAATAGAAATCATACAGTGTCTGCTCTCAGACCACAATGTAATTAGACTTAACAACAGAAACAAATTTTTTAAATCTCACAAATCTCCACAAATATGTGAAGATTAAACAATATACTTCTAAACAACACATAAGTCAAGGAAGAAATCACAACAGAAATTTTTAAATATTTCAACTGAATGAAAATAAAAACACAGCTTAACAAAATTTGTGGGATGCAGTAAAAGCATTGTTTAGAGGAAAATTGATAGTATTGAATGCATATATTAGAAAAAAATAAAGAAAATCAATAATCTAAGTTTATACCTTAGGAAAGTAGAAATAGAAGAGCAAATCAAGTACGAAGTAAACAGAGGAAAAGAAATAATTAGAGCAGAAATAAAAAATAGAACATCAATAGAGAAAGGTTATCACAACCAAAAACTAGGTTTTGAAAGATTAAAAAAAAAAAAAAAATGGATAAGGCTTTGGCCAGGCTAATTTAGCAGAAAAGGGGAAGGACAAAAATTATTCATACCAGAAATAAATAAGGGGCAATTACTACAGATCCCATGGATGTTAAAATGGACAGTTCTATGTCCACACAGAGGATCAATCACTTGAGAGACATAATTTGTCTAAACTCATACATGGAGAAATAGATGATCTAAATATGTTTATATTTATTACAGAAGTTGAATCAGTGTTTAATAATCTTCCCAAACAGAAACTACCATGTCAAGATTGGCTCATGGCGAATTCAACCAAACATTTAAGGAAAAAATCATACCAATCCTCTATAATTTGTTTTGGAAGTTAGAACAGAGAGAATACTTCTTAATTCATTCTATGAGGTCAGCTTATTCTAATAGGAAAATCAGATTAAGACATTACAATAAAAGAAAACTATGGGCAAATATATCCCATGAACATAGATGCAAAACTTCAATGAAATATTAGCAAATCTAATCCAATGATGTATAAAAAGAATTATATACTGTGATCAAGTGAAATTTATTTCAGCTCTTCAAGACAGCTTTGACATTTAAAAATCAATTAATGTTATCCATAACATTAACAAGCTAAAAAAATCACTTGATCATATCAATATATACAAAAAAATTTAACAAAATTTAACACCCATTTGTGATAAAAACTCTCAGTAAATAAAATTCAACACAGATTTGTGACAAAACCCTCAGTAAACTAGAAATAGGAAAAAACTTCCTCACTTTAATAAAGAATATCTACAAAAACCTACAGCTAACATCCTCAAGTATGGTGAGAAACTTGACACTTTCCCACTAAGATCAAGAGCAAAACAAAGATGTCCCTCTCGTCAGTACTTTACAACATTGTTCTAGAAGTACTAGATAATGCAGTAAGACAAGAAAAGGAAATAAAAGGTATACAGATGAGAAAATAAGAAATAAAACTGTATTTCTTTGCAGATGACGTAATCATCTATGTAGATAATTAAAAAAATTAAAAATTCTGGAAACTGATATGCAAGGTTACCGATATGTAAGGTTGCAGAATGCATGACTAACATACCAAAGTCAATCACTTTTCCACATGCCAGAAATAAACAAATGGACTTTTAATTGAGAACACAGCACCATATACATTATCATTCAAAACATAAAATGCAAAGGTATAAATCTAATAAAATATGTACAAAATCTATATGTGGAAAACTACAAACTGATGAATGAAATCAAGGAAGAACTAAATAGAGAATACTTTATGTTCATGGAAAGACTTAATATTGCCAAGATATCAATCTTCCCAATTTAATCTACAGATTAAGTCTACAGATTAAATGCAATGATAATAATAATCTCAGCAAGTTATTTTGTAAATATCAACAAACTGATTCTAAAGTTTGTATAGATAGGCAAAAGACACAGAAAAGCAAACACATTATTGAAGGAGATGACCAAAGTTAAGAAACTGATACTACCTGACCTTATGATTTACTCTAAAACTACAATAATCAAGACAATGCGGTATTGGTTAAAGAATAGACAAATAAATTAATGAACAAAGATAGAAAGCATAGTAGTAAAGAGAAATAGACCCAGGTAAATATAGCCAACAAATCTTTGATAAAGGAACAAAAGCAATACAATTAAGAAAAGATAATCTTTTCAACAAATGATGCTGAACAACTAGACACCCACATACAAATAAATGTTTCCTGACTGGGTGAGAGACTTCCCAACAAGGCTCACCAGACACCTCAAACAAGAGAGTTACAGTTGGCATCAGGCCAGTGCCCCTCTGGGACAAAACTTCCGGAGGAATAAGCAGGCAGCAATCTGCTGTTCTGTGGCCTCCGTTGGTGATACCCAGGTGAACAGCGTCTAAAGTGGACCCCAGAAAACTGCACCAGACCTGCAGCAGAGGGGCTGACTGTTAGAAAATAAACAAAGAAAAAGTAATAACAACAACATCAACAAAAAGACCCCACCAAAACCCCATTCAAAGGTCATCAGCCTCAAAGATCAAAGGTGGATAAATCCACAAAGATGAAGAAAACCCAAGGCAAAAACGCTGAAAATTCCAAAAGCCAGAATGCCTCTTTTCCTCTAAATGATCACCACACTTCTCTAGTCAGGACACAGAACGAGGCTGAAGCTGAGATGAATGAACTGACAAAAGTAGGCATCAGAAAGTAGGTAATAACGAATTTCACTGAACTAAAGATTATGTTCTAACCCAATGCAAAGAAATTAAGAAGTATAATAAAAGATTACAGGAGCTATTAACCAGAATAACCAGTTTAGAGAGGAACAAAAATGACCTGATGGAGCTGAAAAACACAACATGAGAACATCATGATGCAAGCACAATATCAATAGCCAAATTGACCAAGCAGAAGAGAAAATATCAGAGCTTGAAGACTATCTTGCTGAAATAAGGCAGACAGACAAAATTAGAGAAAAAAGAATGAAAGGAAATGAACATAACCTCCAATAACTATAGGACTATGTAAAAAGATTGAACCTATGACTGATTGGAGTACCTGAAAGAGACGGGGAAAATGGAACCAAGTTGGAAAACACACTTCAGGATATAATCCAGGAGAACGTCTTCAACCTAGCAAGACAGGCCAACATTCAAATTCTGGAAATCCAGAGAACCCCAATAAGATACTCCATAAGAAGATCAACCCCAAGATACAAAATCATCAGATACACCAAGGTCAAAATGAAAGAAAAAATATTAAGGGTAGTCAGGGAGAAGGTCAGGTCACTTACAAAAGTAAGCCCATCAGACGATCAGTTTTGTATGATTACAATATGCCAGTGTAGGTTTATTAATTGTAATAAATGTGCTGCTGGTGAAGAATGTTGATGTTAGAGACTGTTATGGTTTGAATGTGTCTCCCAAAGTTCATGTGTTAGACACTTAATTCCCAATGCAATAGGTGTCGAGAGGTGGGCCCTTTAAGAGGTAAATAGCTCATAATGTTCCTATAAGGGGAGTGGGTTTACTATCACGAAATTTGATTTGTTAAAAAGCAGGTTTGGTGCCTCTTGCTCTCTCTCTCTTTCTTATGCATGTGCTCTTTTGCCCTTCCAAATTTTGCCATGGAATGATGAGCAAAATGACCCTCATCAGGTGTGTCTCTCAATCTCGGACTTTCCAGCCTCCAGAACCATGAGCCAATAAATTTGTCTATTATAAATTACCTAGTCTCAGATATTCTGTAATAGCGGCACAAAACAGACTAAGACAAAGTCTATGTATGTGTGGCAACAAGCAGAAAATGAAAAAAACTACCCTTCTCTCAGTTTTGCTGTGATCCCAAAATGGTTCTAAAAACATGGTCTTTAAACAAAATGAGCAAAAGAAAAAAAGGATATACTAGCAGCAGATCTGACAAGACTATGTAGATTTAAACAGCCATCAAACCAGTGGTGAATTTAAATTTCCCTCCTCTAATATCAGTGCCCTAAACTTAATACAGCCAGAAACATGAAATTGAGCATCTGTCAGCAAAAAAATAGAGAGGGCTCCAGGAGAAGCACTATAGGTATGGCCTGAGGGACAGAAAAGCAAACCCCTACCTCAAACAGGGTATGAAAATGTCACATTATTTTTTCTTCTCTCTTGTCTGCATTCTCATGTACCTCAAACCTCAGGCAGTCTGATGATGGTCGTGGAAACTACAGCAACAAGCATTAGCCAAAACCATGAGAAAGATCAATCTTCTCCATTTAGTAGAGCTGTGGTTCCATGAGGGTGGGGGACAAATCTTTCGCTTTGTTTTTCATCTTCCTCACTGCCCTTCTGCCACATGAGCTTAAAGATGCAGCCATGATTGCAGAAGTGTGTGGTACATCAGAATAAAAGGAGCCCCACATTTCTAGCTGGAGGATGGCAAGGAGAAGCCACTGGCATCCTGAAAGTACTGGTCAGATGGTGAAGAGGAAAGAACTTTAGAAAGAGACCCATGAACATTATTTATAAACTCCTGAATTCACCTGCCCCTCAACCTATGCATGCCTAGATATGGTTCTAATTGGCATACTAAAGATGTTAAGACCTGAACTAACGAATAAAGCATTGCATAGTTCCCAAATTCACCCCTGGTTGGTGCACAGGAAAGACATATCTGAACAGTGCTACAAAGGTTTTCAAAATGGAACTGATACTGAAACTAGATCCCACAGATTGTCTTTATCCCACCAGGGTGATTGCTTGCTAAAACGACAGTATCAATATACTCCAAAATTTAAATAAGATCCAGTCTAACTAAATATTTATTCGAAATGTTCAAATTACAATCCAAAATTACACAGCATAAGAAGAATCATGAAAATGTCAACTTGCATGGGGCAAGCCAGCACAAACCAAGGAGGATATGACAGAGATGTTGGAACTATCTGATAAATACTTTAAAGCAGTTGGTATAAAAGGCTCAAAATACCCAATGAATGAAGAAATAAATTATGTCATTTAACAACATTTAGAGTTCATCTTTTTCCCCCCTGAGTTATTTTTTCTCTAAATTGATTGCCTTTTAAGTAGAGAAGAAAAAAAACTCCAAATTTTTAAGTCCTAAGTTATAAAATCTTGATTTTCCCTGGCTGTGGCAAAAGTCATTTTTTTTCACTTACTAAATCATCATATAAATCTTCAAGTAAAGCTTTTTCTTTAAAAAAAAATAAGCTTCATATATACATACTTATATAATGTATATGTGTATTTCTTTTTCCAGTGCATCCAATGTAAGATAATTCCATTAGAATGCCCTAATAAGCTTTTACTTCAACCTTTGTTTATTTTTTTGATTTGTAAATGTCCTTTACATACTATTTTCTACGTTTTCTCTCTTATGAGCTTCCATGATAGGTTTTCTACCTATAAAATAATGAATAGTATCTTGTATCTGAGTAACACTGTAGAGTTTGTATAGTTGTTTAGTGAAATTAACTATTTTTATTTTCAGTCATAAACTTAACCTGATCTCATTGTCTTACATCTTTCTATCCTTACTTTTTAGGACTGGGAATATAAATATATGCATATTTTATACAAATTATAAACCAATTTATGGACTCCCACATTCCATCTCTTATCCTGGAAAACTTTTTATTAGTTCAGCCCCTTTCCCTGTGTGAGCCCATCATACCCACTACCCTTCCACTCCAGCCCCCACACTCACTCTGTATAGCCCAGCTTCTTACCTGGGTTTGCCAGCAACTTAGATGGTGAAATGTCTCTTCTCCACATTATTACTGTCATTCATTTTGCCTCCAGTTTCCACGTGTGATCTAAACCACAGTCTTTACCTTCTCAACTCCAAGAATGATTCAAAAAGAAAAAGCCCCAATGACTAAAATGTGTCAGTGTGTAACTGCCCCAGTAACCCAAAATGTCAAGCCTTTAAATTAAATATAGCTAGAGGAAAAAAATGAAGCATAAATTCTGTTAAAAAAAAATCAGCTCATCACACACAAAAAAACTGGTGTTTGTAAAAATTTAAAAGAAAAAAGTATTAAAACTACTTCTCTAATAGTATTTTGGTTACAAGAGAAAATAATGTTGATAACTTTAAATTATTTTACTATCAAAAATTATAATTTTATTATATGGGATACAAAGTGACGTTATGATAGAAAATCAGAATTTATTGAAAGGAAAAATTGGCTCTCAGAGGAAATGAATGTTAGGTAAGTAAAGACAACAGCAATTTTAATATCAAATTAAAATTCATTCCCAAAGAGTTTACGCTCATTTGAAAAATATCTTGCTTTCAAAAAAGCTACACACCTTGTCTTCCTCTAGTATCTGAAAGACTCAGGGTGCTTGAGAGTCTTTTTTATCATTGAAATATCACATACATATAGAAAAGTATTATAAAAACATAGGAAATGGGAAATCTAACTGGAGTCCGGGAGTTAAGAAAATGCCCCTGTAGCAGAGTGATGATTAAGCTAAGATTGTGGTGCACAGACCCAGCTCCCTCCCATAGTTGCCTTGCTTTCCCTCCCTACCCTCTTCACTCAGTAGTAGCTCCTTCTCCAAAGATGATTCAGAGAAAAAGCCTGGTCCTCAGCACTGAAAATTAAGAGATTTGTGGCAGTCCAATCACTAACATAGCCACAATCCCAATAAAGCAGAAAATTGCAAGATATTTTGGGAAGTTGCTGCTATGGCTGCTACAGCGGAGTTTTTGAAATGGGCCTGAAGGGTACACAGCTTCTGTACTCCCTCTCGGAATAATCCAGGAGCACAGAGGCTCCTTAGCAGCATCAGCTTCTTGTCAGATGTGTTAATTTCTTGTATACAAATGCCTGTAAGGGCACTTTTTACTAAAATATAATTTATAGTACCTTGCACAAATCATAAGCTTTTATTAAAAATATAATGTAGAATCCCAGCACTCTGGGAGGCCGAGGTGGGTGGATTCTGAGATCAGGAATTTGAGACTAGTCTGGCCAATATGGTGAAATCCTGTCTCTATTAAAGACACAAAAGTTAACCAGGTGTGGTGGCAGGCACCTGTAGTCCCAGCTAGTTGGGAAGCTGAGACAGGAGAATCACTTGAACCAGGGAGGTGGAGGTTGTGGTGAGCTGAGATGGTGCCATTACACTCCAGTCTGGGTGACAAGAGCGAAACTCCATCTCATTAAAAAAAAAAAAAAAAAAAAAAATAAATATATATATATATATATATATATATGTACACACACACACACACACACACACGTAACAAGTGCCTACATGAAGATACAAATAAAGCCATATAAAACAATACAAACACTCTATGTGCCCAGCTCATGTCCTATAATGATCATTACCCCAAATATAATCTCTGTCTTAACCCTGGCAACAGAAGTTTCTTTTCCCCTGTTTTTGAACTCTATACAGCAATCCCGCTTACCCATGAGAAATAAGTTCCAGACTGGACAACTATTGCCTTAATGGAATAAAAACAATGTTGAGTTAGGCCTGAGTTTCAGTTTCTGTAAGATTCTATATATCTCTTTCTTTACTATTTCATCATTTCTAGTTTGTCCTAGCATCTGTGATAAAGCCTTCTAGTAATTTCATCTGAGAACCTGTTTTTTGTTTGTTTGTTTGTTTGTTTGTTTTTTTAATTTATAGAGACAAGATTTCTCCATGTTGGTCAGGCTGGTCTTGAACTCCCAATCTGAGGTGATCCGCCTGCCTTTGCCCTCCCAGAGTTCTGGGATTACAGGCATGAGCCACTGCGCCTGGCTGAGAACCTGTTTTTTATTAAAGCTGCTTCTCTTTGTTGGAGCCCGAATTTGAATTTGTCTCCCGGAACAATGTGTGATTGGCAAAAGTTGAAGTCTGTTTTTCACATATTTCTTCCTAACCTCTTTTCCTGTGAAATTTAATAATTTGGAACATGGTTTGAGAGAAAAATTCTTCTGATTTCTTTGGCCCTCTCTCCTCTTTGGGATTCTGGCCCTTTAAGAACTTAGGAAGAGATTTTTTTTTCTCTCCCCCACAAAAAAATACCTGGTATCTACAACCCTCTGCCCAGAATCTCAGCATCTGACCCACTGCCAAGATGCCCCTAAGAGAAGGGTGGCTCCTGGAATGCTGACTCGCTTCTCTGTGGCTCTTTCCCAGAATCTTTGTTCCCTTTCCAGTTGCCTTGAACACTCTCCAGTACCTTAAAGAAGTTCTTTTTCTTTAAATCTAGCTCATCTAGTTGTTCTCAGCATGAGTTTGATGTCTCTCCAGTAATATTATCATACACAGAAGTGGATATGAACTGTCAAGCTTATTGTTTTCACATCCTTTTATGATTTTATTGTTAGCTTAAAAGGGACAGAAGATAAACCTTGGTAAATTTCACATCATCTTGGAATTTCCACACTAATCTTGGGCTTTCTGGTAAAAACTGATATTACTTTTACTATTACTATCCTGGCATAACAACATAAAACTGCAGCTTATTATCTTCTTACTATGCTCCAGACACATTAATATGAGATTTAAATATGTGTTCTTATTTAATTGGCATAACTAACTAATGAGGCTGACATTATTTTTAATTTTCAGACAAGCTTTTTTGGGTGAGGGACTAACATGACTAAGTTCACAGTAAGCGGATAGAGCCCATGACTGAAAAATCTGATATAAAAACTACTTTAAATATAAAGGTCAAATATCAAATGACATGGTATTTCTGAGTTAGTCACTCATTTAGTCATATCAATCTCTTGGTTTCTGCATTGCTGTAAGTTTCTCCTTCTGTGGAAACTAAACTGAAAGTAAGATCGTGGAGTTCTAAAGATGCACATAATCATTACCCTTTAACAAAATATTTTCAAATTCAGTATCATTTCAGCCAGCATGCCAGGTAAACTCTTAGTGTACAGTAATGTTCCTTCCTTTTAAGGAACTCAATGTAAAACTGAAAAATAAGTAGGTATGCATGACTTATGGCAATAAGCTGTGAAAGGCAGTAGAATAATTTATTAGGAGAGCAGCTAATGTAGGAACTTAACCAGAAGAAGTTTTCCCAAGAAAGTACCTACCAATCAAATTCTCCATCTGAAGAATCAGCTAGAGTAGCTAAATAAAGTGAGGCACTTTAGGGTCAGGCATGTCGACTCACACCTGTAATGCCAGCACTTTGGGAGGCCAAGGCGGAGTGGATCACCTTAGGTCAGGAGTTCAAGATCAGCCTGACCAACATGGTGAAAACCCGTCTCTACTAAAAATACAAAAATTAGCTAAGCGTGATGGCTCACACCTGTAGTCCCAGCTACTCAGGAGGCTGAGGCAGGAGAATTACTTGAACCTGTAGAGGCAAAGGTTACGGTGAGCCAAGATCATACACCCTGGGACAGCAGAGCAAGACTGTCTCAAAATGTAAAATAATTTTTTAAGAAAATAAAGTGAGGCATTTGAGGTAAAGGAAGAGTCTTGCAGTTGAAGGAAGTCTTCGAGTTTCTTCAGTTAGGCCCAGAGAGAAGAGAATATATAGCAGAGTTGGGAAAACACCTAAAATTTGAGATGGCTGGAGCACAAATTATGAAAGGAGAAATGTGACAAGAGATCTCTCCAGTTATCACAAAAGCTTTATATTAAACTATGTGAATCTCATAACTTCTAAGCCATATCATTGTGCTTACTTTCTTATGCAACCCTGTGTTAAATAGCTGATACCATATATAAGATACAGTGATGTATATTTGCATGATCCCCAGAGAGTTGCAGTGTGAGGGAGGAAGTACACATATAGAGTAATCTTAATTTAATTTGGAAAATGAATTTGTTTCTTTTTTTCAAAATGCAATTTTTTAGTTGAGTCTATATTAGGAGGCAGAAACTGATTACTAATTGACTGGATATGAAAAGGAAAGAAAAAAGCCCCTTCAAGTTACCCATTACTCTTCAATAGATATGAATGTTCTCAACTGAGTAGTATACAAGCTATATATTATCAGATTTTGCTTTATTTGGAATAGCTACTGATGAAAAGTTACAAGAAAGAACAAAAGTTTATAAAATTATTTATTTTCAGTGACCTGCATCCCACTTTTCTTGGGTTTTTCTATTTGTGAAGTCTGATGGATGGTAACGATATTGAATAAGTTGAGGGATATAAAAGGCAATGTATTACGATGTAAAAGAACATAGCCATTGGGGCAACACAAGCCCAATTCAAATATGACTTTAGTAGCCTGATAGTTGTTGAACTTTAAATGTATGTGGAAGCAGAATAATGACCCCCTAAAGACATTAATAGCCCAGTTCCCAAAACCTTCAGGTAAAGATGTTATTTTACATGGCAAAAGGCATTTACAGATATAGTTAAGGGTCTAAAGACAGAGGGATTGTCTTGGATAATCCATGTGGGCTTGATCTAATCACATGGGTCTTTATTCAGGGAAGACGGGAATGTCACTGCCAAAGATTTGAACACGCTATGCTGCTTGCTTTAAAGACGTAGCAAGGGACCATGAGCTAAGGAATGGAAGTGGCCTCTAGAAGCTAAAAGAAAGCAAGGAAACAGCTTCTTCCCTAGAGCCTCCAAAAGAAATACAGTCCTATCAGCAGGATCCTGAGTCTAGCCATTTTCTAACACCTCCATCTCTAGACAGTAACATAATTCGTGTTTTTTTCTTCTATGTTCTTTTTCTTTTATTATGGTATTTGGGGTCTGGGATGCACGTGCAAATCCTGCATCCTTCAAGATTGTTGCATAGGTACATACATGCCATGGTGGTTTGCTGTCTTCATCCCCCGCTCCCCCACCGCCCCGTCGCCTACACTCAGGCATTTCTCCAGGTGTTATCCCTTCCCATCTTCCCCCTCCCCCACTGCTCTCCCCTCCCTTGCCCTCCTCTCCCCTCCATGCCCCCAACCTAGCCCAGTGAGTGTTGTTCCCTCCCCTGTGCCCAAGTGTTCTCATTGTTCATCACCCGCCTATGAGTGAAAACATGCGGTGTTTGGTTTTTTTTTCTCGTGTTAGTTTGCTGAGAATTATGGTTTCTAGATTCATCCATGTCTCTACAAAGGACATGAGTGAATGTCATCATTTTTTAAGGCTGCATAGTACCTCCATGGTGTATATGTGCCACATTTTCTTTGTCCAGTCTATCACTGGGCCATTTGGGTTTGTTTGAGGTCTTTGCTATTGTAAAAAGCACTGCAATGAACATACGTGTGCATGTGTCTTTATAATAGAATGATTTATAATCCTTTGGATATATACCCAGTAATGGGGATTGCTGGGTAAATGGAATTTCTATTTCTAGGTCCTTGAGGAATCACCACACTGTCTTCCACAATGGTTGAATTAATTTACACTCCCACCAACAGTGTAAAAGTGTTCCTATTTCTCCATATCCTCTCCAGCATCTGTTATCTCCAGATTTTAAATGATCACCATTCTAACTGGCGTGAGATGGTATCTCAATGTGGTTTTGATTTGCATTTCTCTAATGACCAAATGATGGTGAGCATTTTTTCATATGTTTGTTGGCTGCATATATGTCTTCTTTTGCAAAGTGTCTGTTCATATCCTTTGCCCACTTTTGAATGGATTTGTTTGTTTTTTCTTGTAAATCTGCTTTAGTTCTTTGTAGATTCTGGATGTTAGCCCTTTGTCAGATGGATAGGTTGCAAAAAATTTTTCCCATTCTGTTGGCTGCTGGTTCACTCTACTAATTGTTTCTTCTTCTGTGCAGAAGCGCTAAGTGTAATTAGATCCCATTGTCTATATTGGCTTTTGTTGCCATTGCTTTTGATGTTTTAGTCATGAAGTCCTTGCCTGTGCCTATGTCCTGGATGGTGTTGCCTAGGTTTTCTTCTACCGTTTTTATGGTGTTAGTTCTTATGTTTAAATCTTTAATCCATCTTGAGTTTATTTTTGTATAAGGTGTAAGGAAGGGGATCAGTTTTATCTTCCTACATATGGCCAGCCAGTTTTCCCAACATCATTTATTAAACAGGGGATCCTTTCCTCATTGCTTGTTTTTGACTGGTTTGTCAAAGACCAGATGGCTATAGATGTGTGGCGTTGCTTTTGAGGCCTCTGTTCTGTTCCAGTGGTCTATATCTCTGTTTTGGTACCAGTACCATGCTGCTTTGATTACTGTAGCCTTGTAGTATAACTTTGAGAGTCAGGTAGTGGAATGCCTCCATCTTTGTTCTTTATATTTAGGACTGTATTGGCTATGCACAGGCTGTAGTTGATTGTGTGTCAAGTTTAAAGTGGTTTTTTCCAGTTCTGTGAGAGAAAGTAAATGGTAGCTTCTAATGGGGATAGCATTAAAATATATCTAATTTACTTTGGGCAATATGGTTCATTTTAGCAGTGTTGGACTGTTGTTGAGCATGGGCATGGGATGTTTTGTGTTTTGTCCTTTTATTTCCTTGGGCAGTGGTTTATAGTTGTTTGAAGAGATCTTTTACATCCTTT